>CM052143.1:14090445-14206223 GCA_028454255.1 Halictus ligatus
GTCGCGCACACGATGTCAATGACTATTTTCTTAATCTTCTCGTATACGAAGGGAACCAAATACTTTTCCTGAGTGGTTTCTTTACCAGAAATGTCTTTAGAATGCATTCCTGTATAGTAAATTCCTGTTGAATAAAGGATTTTTCACATAAATACAAAAATAGAGTGTACAAAGTACCCGCGTCGGCACATTTTCAAACTTTAACAACCATTTACAACTATTAGGAAGTATATAAAAATATAATTGACTATATGAGTATGTAGAGGAGAGTTCCCTCTATCTCCGGACTCAAATTTGAACTTTCTCGCGTGTTTAGTTTTTACGTAACACGTCATTTGGTAACAAAATCCGGCATTTTTACAAAAACCAAAATTTTTCGAAAACGTTGCGTGATGGAGCAATTCTGCTTTCAAATTTCGTTTTAGGATGGCAAAGTGTATAAGAATCACCGAACAGGTATTGCAAAACCATTTTGGTGTTATTAATAACTACTTCACGAAGAACAAAATCTGATTAAAAGCTATGTGTGAATGTTGCTGAAGGTTGAGTCTGTATTCTCTATCTGCAAATGTTGATAAATTTTATTGGTCAGTAACAAGGTTGTATTCGTAAATTTTCTAAAGCCCGCAGGAACAGGTATCAGGAGCACATAAGATCACTATAATTGGTTAACGACGCATAAACTCCGATCGAAAATGCAATGTGAAAGTAGCTGAAGGTGAATTCTACAATATTCGATTGCAAATGTTTATAAACAACTACTGGATAACGAGTTATTAATGAATCTTCTAGCGATTCGATGGATTAGAGAGAGTATCGTCTTAGATGCCTTCTGGAATACCTCCTTGCTCATCGTGTTTGCCTAATACATACCAGGGAATTCGAAGTGTCGCGGAAAAGTAGGTGACACGGGTGTCGTGATCTGTGCCCTTGCCGCACACTATCCCTGTCCTTGTCTTACACACAGGGAAGATAGAGATAATTAGTAAGTTATAGAGCGTATTAGTAGTTAAACTCTCCACCGTAGATGACGCCACCATCGCGTTAGTTGAGACGCTTTATCACAGATGGCTCTGAATGAGCATATAAAATAATAAATGTGTTAATTGAAGGAAAAAATAAAAGAAATAAACAATGAAGTATAGTATATGATGTTTATTTAATGTAGAATAATGAAATGTTATATGATACAATATTGAAGTATAATTATTGGAATACAATATTAAAATTCCTAGCATGTTACGTTGGAATATTTGCATTTTTGTGTTGGACGGATTGTTAGTTCGCTGACTAACTTAGTTCGGCTCGACGGATAACAGAATTGTAATTCCGGCAGTGGCTTCAGTGGATTACTGGTGGATTACGAGTTCTAATCTCCTTGGTGGCTGGAACAATAGAGTTGATATTCAAAGTTACTTAGCGTAGACGTAAGATACATAAAATGAATGTAATATCGTGCTTTTTATTTGTTGCAAGTGTTTGGCAATTAGCAAATGCAGAATGGAACACAAAAGACTATATGAAACGGGAGCATTCTTTGACCAGGCCGTATCAAGGTTTGTAAATTTTGGATCGGTTTACGGAAATTACGTTGGATAACATAAAATTCCGTGACGTGTAATGCGCTCTAATTTAAATTCAATTTATGCATGATACGTTGTACGGTTGCAATGAAAAACTCCGCTCTGATAAATAGGAGTTTAAGGTTATTTTATGGATAATAAAAGCTTTTTTATTGCTCTTATTATAACTCAATAATGACTTGTTTAGACCAAAGTTAAAGCAATCTCATCAGCTTGTTAAATCGTGTAGAAATTGTATGCGTATTCTCCCGCGAATATGTACAAAACCATGTATTTATGTTTAGGTGCTGGAATGACAATACCTCATTGGGACTTCTCTGGTAGTACAATGGTAACAAATAATTATATTAGATTAACCCCAGACCTCCAAAGTAAACAAGGTGCCATATGGAATTCTGTCGTAAGTTTCTCATTTTTTCTGACCATGTTTGTTTAATTATTTATGGGTCATGTGTTAGAGATTACAATACCATATTGGTGCAATAGAGATTATTACAAAGAAGAGCGATTAGTCAGGTTTTTCAGAGACAAAGGTTGGGATTATGAAAGCTCAAAGCTAATGTTCTTTGTGTTGTTATCACAGCCATGTCATTCGAGGAATTGGGAATTACAAGTCCACTTCAAGGTTCATGGAAAAGGAAGGGACCTGTTTGGAGATGGTTTTGTTATTTGGTATGCCAAAGAAAGGATGCAGCATGGTCCAGTATTTGGAAATCAAGATTATTTCCAAGGATTAGCTATTATTTTAGACACATACAGCAACCACAATGGCCCTCACAATGTATGTATCATGACTCCAACTATGTAGAATTACAATTGAACTTCTCTTTGTAATATAATTACATCAAATTGAATGAAAATGTAAAACAATTAGAAGGTAATAATTGAAGAACAACTGTATTGCAACTCACGGACGAATTATTATACAATTGGCATACAACGTAATTAAATTACAGTAGGAATCGATTAGCACAATTGACAATAAACATATGGAATAACAATGAGAATATATGATAAATTTATTTAATTTTTCAGCACCAACATCCATACATCTCTTCCATGGTTAACAATGGCTCCTTGCATTATGATCATGATCGTGATGGAACTCATACACAACTTGCAGGCTGTGAAGCAAAATTTAGAAACTTAGAACATGATACACATATCGCTATTAGATACGAAAGAGATACATTAACAGGTAAGTAATCGCAATTTCAGGTTAGTCTAAGTTTCAGAACATTAGAAATATGTTGTTGCAACGTTCTATCATTGGATAAATGAAAAGTACTGTAATATCCTGTTCATGTTCATTGTTCTATGTAATTGCAAGGGTGTTCACAAATGTGTATTCATTCGTATACATTTCACTTACTTAATGTAGCATGAAAAATGTAGAACGTATTAAGAACACAGACTACACACGTTAATGTATACCTATGTAAGATGTTCTCTGACAGACCTGTTTTTATTTAGTTTCCACGGACTTCGCGAATAAAGCTGCGTGGAAGGAATGTTTCTTGGTGAAGGAAATAAAACTTCCCACTGGTTATTACTTTGGAATTTCCGCGACGACAGGAGATTTATCTGACAATCACGACATATTATCGATTCGTTTGTTCGAGTTGGATCTACCAGATGATGTAAGCATTATCATCGAATACCATAAAATCTCCTCGTATATTATTACTATCAGTAACGTGCATTGATTTTTAGCCAAAAGATCTGGAAGATAGGTCCAATATATTGCCTTCGGCAGTCTTTTACGAAGCTCCACGAGGTAATGTAATAATTAACGGATAACGATTACGTGTAATTGGCGTTCTTAATGGCTAAGAAAGTGATTTGTTTCTCGTTGCAGAGCACATAGACGATTCGAAGCCATCAACATTAAGTAGAGTAATATTTTTCCTGGTAATGCTCGTGAGTGGGCTCGCGTTAATCGCTTTAACTGTGATAGGCATCATATGCATTCAGAAGCATCAAGAAAACAGTAGGAGACGGTTTTATTAAGCCAACCGCACGGCGACAGCCCACGAACTATTCCATTTTCGAATTTCTCGTTTATATCGGATGTTCATTCTAATGAGATAAAGTGTCGTTGTAAAGTGTTCATAAGACTGTTTATTTGGATATTTAGTGTAAAGAGAACGACGGTTACTGTATTAGCCAATAGTCCCGTTTCCGAAACACGTCACTCTCGATGGATATTCGAACAGGAGAAGTTATACATAGCGACAACCGATTAAACAATAACTAAAATAACGTGTAAATTGTTGCAGCAGTTGTAAGGCGTGTCGAATTATGCTAACGCTACTCTGGTCCTAATAATGTTAATGTGTGTATTGCACACAGTTCCTTTGCCAAAGTTTTCATGCTCTTAAGTTGCTGCAGTCAATCCCCATAGCTCTAAGTTTTCGGTACAATGTACATTTTCTAACATACGTAGAAACCGAAGCATCAATAATTTGTTTTTTTTTTTTTAATGTAATCAGTTTAAATTAAGGGATACGATAATTTATTCGCAGTGAGTCTGGAACTTGCAAGATTTTTTAACGAAACATACATACACGTGGGTAGGGTATCCGATCGGAGAAACGAGCTCCTCTTTTTAGGAATAATTGCCAATTTCTATGAGAGATCGCTCTTTCTCGCTCTGACTTATCTTTGCATGATCGAAAAGACTTTATTGATGTAGATTTTATATTTGTACATAAAACAAACAAAACCATCGGTATGAAATGGTTGCAGAGTGATTTCGTACCTTGCGACCCTTTTTTTTTACAAAAAGCAAGAATAAAGGAAACCAAAATCTCTGAATAAACGATTGTCTTGTTAAAAAGAGAAAAGACCGTAATGTTATAATCCGTGGAGATAATGTACATCATCTGTTGCCAAATACGAAATAAAAATATATTGAATTGTATAAAGAAAATGAAATTTCTTGGAGAAACATAAACAATTTTACATAAACAATCAAATAGCAATAAAAAAAAAATAAAAGAAACAAAGAATGCGAAAAAAACACATTTCCCACGAAATCGTGAGACAGTTCATCTCGACGAGTCATTCAATCTAACAGTGATCGTACTTTTCAAAATATATTTTATTATAAATAATAAAATCATTTAATCGAACAGAAAACATCAAGGCACATCTATATTTGTCTTCTGTGTTGACTATACTCATCTTTTTGTCACTACTGTCCTGATATGACATGAAAATAACCGTCGTCGGTAACTCTGGACAGTTCACAAGACTTCTTTAATTGTTTATGTTTTCAAAGTCTAGACATTTGACATCGATTTAACAGTAACTTTTAACTCCTACGCAACACACATGTACATATATCTTTCCTATGTCTTCAAATACATGTAATATTTATGACATTTACATGAGTAAAGATAGCTCAACAACTAAATTACAAATTGTTCTCGTAATTCTATTGAATTTCACAGATCTACAAGAATGTTTCGAAGATACAACGTCAACTTCTAAGAAACTGTATATCAATGCATAGGTACTGGCATCACATTCGTTGTAGACACACCGGTTTAAAAACGCAAATCGAATCTTCTCGGATGCGAACGATGTTCTCTTCGAAATTTTGTCATTACAAAAACTATGTAATCGTCCCGTTAAAACAAGATTAGAAGAGGTTCCATCCCTTTGAATTTCCGTACACGGAATAGAAAAATATTAAGCACATTTGTCTCTATAACTGGCAGTAATGCTTACGAAAATATGTCGATCTTAAAATATACATACATACGATACATGTATGCATGTATATAAGAGTACACTCTGTGACATAGATATTTTCCCAGTTTTCTACCGAGACTTCTAATTGTCTGAGGCGTTGATAACATCAAAATATGCTTGTATCGTTCTATACATAGACTCGGGGTATATCGGTTAAAAAAAAGTTCCCTCCTTTTATCTATATTCGTTATCTAAACAACAATAATTTCCAATTCAACTAGTATCAATTGTATAACAACTTTACTATCAAAAGAAAAAAAAAACAGTAATACAGGAAAATTATTATAGCAAAAAGAATTCGACAGTTCCGCGCCTTGATACATACACTCTCTCCGTAAAGAATAACTAGGATCTAAATTCTGTCTTGTTTGTAGATGCACTGTTCGAAGACCTCTGGTAGACGATTCTAATTATAATGAATGTTCTTAGAAACGTTGCGACCCGATACGCCCTGCGTGTACGTAAGATTGCACGATCGCACGGCGCATGGTTACTTGAACATCACGATGGGGTTAAACAAAAAGTTTAAAACAGTCTTTATACTTAGATAAAGGTCGCTTAAAATCGAACTCAACGTTATGTGATACTTATAGCGTTTGTAGGACTTCAGATCGATAGAGTGACACGCGAGACAACCGATCTCCTCCAGTTGAACGTGCGGTTCAGAGCCTCCTAACAACGATTCCTCCTCCAAACCGTAGTTCAACAGGCTACCGGAGAACCAGATCTTGTCTCCTGGATAAATATTCAAGCTAAAATTGGTAAACGAATGGTCGGCTATGAGTAGGATCTCCGCGTTGTTCCCCCACATGCCGCTTTTCATTTTCACGGAGATCTCGAACTCGTATAGGTTCCAAGCGGGAAAGTGACATTTGCTTTTCCGCTTCTGAATGCTGGCGATATGCCTGCAATTCTTTTGTCGCGACTGATCGACCAAGTTACAATTGTTCGAATACGGCTCGCCGTACATACAGCCGATCGTGTTCCTAATACTGTCGGGTAACTTGTCGAAAACCATCGCCACATTGTTCTTCAACGTTCTTAATTTAATATTGGTCACATAGCCTTCCCACGAGACCACTATTCCTTCCAGATCGGCGCACTGTATCTGTACCTGGGCCTTGGACGATAATTCCTCCCAGGCAGGCTGATGACAGTGATTCTGATACTGTTCCCAAGAGAGCGTAGATATCACCTTGAATCGGTCTGGTTCCTCTTTGTACTCCATGACCATTGGCCAGCACAGAAACATGCCGGCGCCAATGCCCAGAAACAGCTATAATAATTGAATCGGTCAGAACTTGGAAAATCAAGTTTGATGGACGACATGTTACAGCACTTACTTGGACAGCGGTGACGATCCAGTTGAACCTAGGGGTTCTGGTTTTCCTCAAATACCAAGAGGCGAAAAACGGCATGCCTCCGAGCAAAGTAGTCACTGCTATCCTCATGGCTATGTCGCTCTCGGATAAGTATTTAGCAGCGGCCACTATTGGCAAGACAATGGACGCTAAACCTGCCAGTGGCAGGAAAAGCACCATACCAACTAACGCGAGAGCACCTCTAATCAACCCGTACCAGGTCGCACCTTGAGAACTGAAAATCGCTATTTGCCACCAGCTCAGTGTCACGCAATGAGGTATCAAAGTCTGATACGTGCCTCGCCAATTGTCTTGAGCAGCCATTTTCGCGAAAACCGCTGGAATCAAGAGGTAAAAAACTGCGCGGAAATTGAGACAGAACTCGATACCGTTACCCACAACGTACGAGGCAAATGTGGGCACTCTGATGTCCAGGAATCTCCAACCTTGAGCGACTACGATATCAGTTTCATATGGATATTTAGCTAGAACGTGAACGCTAAAGCTAAACAGCGCTAAGAAGTCTGGAAATTTCGAGGAGTCCTTCCACATGAAGTTCAACAGCGTTACCAGTGTCAACGCGACCGCTATGATAGTGAATTCCGACTGAGGCGTCCACTGGTGGGCGATGATAGGATAAATCATCAAGTTTAGAAGCAACGCGAGAAAAAAATGGGCGTAAGGTTTCAAGTTGTTACAGCAGTGCTGATACTCGGCCTCTTCAGGGTTCAGGTTGCCTCCCGAGTAACTGAGGAACAGACCCGACCAAACGCGGAAATGATTAAACTCGCGTTTCCGCTGTAGCATTTGGAAAGTTGCTATGACCATCACGATGAAAGACAGATAGTAGAGAGCCATCGGTACAAAGAGTATCAAGCTCTCTGTGCCGACCAACGAATACAACAAAAGCAACAATAACACGTGAACGTTCGACGTGAAGAGAAACTTTTTGATCGACATCCCTCTTTGACCTAGCGTTTCTATCAACCAAATATAAAGTCGCTTTAAAGACGCGAGAGGATGTATCAAAGGTCTCTGTAGCAGCGGTATGGTGTCCAAAGCCATTTGTGATGTGTCTACCATGCAAAGAGCATGCGAAACTATGGGAAGCATTCCTCTTGCATAACTGGCAGCAGCAGCAACTAACGCTGCCTCTGTGATCTTCTCTCCTTGACAATTTAACCAATCTGTGGAGAAGCAAGTAATTAAACAGTTTTAAGGAAATATGAACCATTGTGGCTGTGAATGTTTACCTACCATGAATATCGTTATCTTTTTCTTCTTCTTTTCTAGATGCTGCCTCCTCTGGAGACCCATCTTTTGAGAAATCGTCGGTCGGAACATCTGTCATATCCTTTTGTGCGTTATTCTGTGACATGTTATTCGAACGGGAGCAGCTGGCATCATTGGTTAAGTTTGATAGGTTCCTCATTCGTCTCTGTAACTGCTCTGTCGTGATAAAATCTTCTCCGTTCGAAAGACTACACAATACCAAGCCATTAAAAAGAATTTTACGTCATTTGTTTAACAAATTTATTTTCTCTTACCTAGTAAACATTTCTCTTGCTGCTCTCCTGGCCAGTTTCTCATCTTGAGTCATATCCAGACAGTTCTTTACATCGTAGTAATTGTGTTCGGTGATACCACGACCCGATGCTAGGCATTTTCTAAGAATATCTGTCGCTTCCAAATTACCCTGCTCCGATGCTTTTGTGAGCCAATACACACCCAACTTTGCATTCTCCTCTTTATCGACATCTAGATCTAAACATGTTGCACACTTACAAATCTCTAATGGAACTGTGTGCTTGGAGTTTAATGAAAATATTAACATTACCACATCTTTCTTCTAATAGTTGCTTGGCTAAAACTACTTGGGATTCCGGGCAACCGTCCTCGGCGAGTTGCGATCGCAATCTTCTGAGAGATCCTCGCGGTCCATCTGAAATGATCAATATTTTGAAATGTCCTACGCCTACGATCTGTCAACTGTCGAGCGCCCGTTTCGAGAGGAGAACGTAACAGATGACTGACATTTCGTTCGCGACAAGCGAATTTTTGAAAGTTCGCCAGTCGTCACGATATTACGATTTCCTCGTGGCCAACTCGATTAGCTACCGTGAAAAATTGAATTACGAAAAAAATTGACCACCGAACATTGTTATTATGTTACCGTGAAGTGTCCATTGTTTTCGACCAGGTCTGCCAGACAATGGTACAATGCCAGCCATGATTTCGGAAAGTTTGACAAGAGCCTTCGAACTGGACTGATGTGTCTTTTATCAATCTTGTCACACGAGTTAACCATTCACCATAGAAAACTCTTAGCCGAAGACAAGTTCAAGACCGCTCGACGGTGCCACCGTTAAAAATTCGCCGTCTTCAAGCATGGTTTGCTCAAAGCGCACGCGTGATTGTAAACAGGTTAGGTTCTTGAGAAACCGTCAAGGCGTATCAGGTGGTTCGTCGGGGAACTTGTTGAAAACGAATGATTTTCCCTCCTACGTTTCAAAATTTTTCTTCGACAGGCTCTATCGTGTAGCGCCCACGGCTTATGCAAATAATAATCTACAGTCTAGTAATAACAACGAAGATAATTAAATGAAAAATAGGATGAGAAAAAGAAACTTCCAGAGAAGTAAAAAATAAAAATAGATAATAACGGAGATTACCAAAGATGAAGAGAGTGACACGATGCAAAGTGAAAACAATTTTCAATCTGTTTTCATTTATTAAAATTGAGGGAATCGTTCAGTAATTGTATACAATTATGTAATTCGCAGATACATAGGCATCGTTTATCGCTTATTATTGCGCATAAATGTTACTATCATTACTATCATTACGTATAATTAATGTACATTTGTAATTTCTGCGACTCGTATCTACCTTAGTATGTTCCAACTAAGTAACGACTACTGAAAGAAAGAAAAAACGAAGACGTCACGTTTATATCCTGAGATATCATCGAGAAACCACTGAACAACATGTACACGTGGATTCGTTGTGAATAAAGTTGCATTTAAATGCTAATTCGCTGCGCCGATAATCCGGCGCCGGACGTAGTATAAAAAACACTATTTGCAGGACTACGTAATGTTAAGCGTTGTGTTTTTTACGATTGTTAGAACCAGGGTATAGAACGGTTCCAAAAATATAACTGTTATATAAAGATTCTCATTAAAAGAGTTTCAAAGAACCTCTGTCCAGAAGAACTGTTACGAAATAGATAATAGTTGGAGATTTCGGTTCATCATAACTAGATTGCGAGTCTTTGTGCAAAGTAAAAAATGTGTATATCAATTGCAAGGAACAGTAACGCATATAGACTATTCTTTTCTTCTCTAACAATCTTAATATAATACGAAGTCAACATATTGACATTCTTAAATTCTTTGAACATTTCTACTATACTTCTTTTAAATTCCGACCACTCGTTTTTCTTATAAATGCATAAAGCCAGAAAGAACGGTCTTCATAATCGTTTCGGGAACAGAGATCGATATGATAACTAGACTGCGGATTTTTATGCAAAATAAGGATTTTCTGCGTCGATTGCAAGGCACAAGGAGCCAAATAAAAAGTTTTTCCTTTAATAATTACTTTAATAACTTGAAAATAATATGTCAATGTTCCCAATTATCTTAATTTGTTTACTACTTCAGATCGAACCTACCCATTCTTGTAATAAATGCATAAAATCCGCAGTCTAACGATAACAGTTTTCAAGCCCTGAGCAGAACTAATTAATTACCAAAGATGGCTAATCCTGAAGAGATGAACAAACGATGCGGAGCCAGTTTCGACGGTTTTTGCGATTCGTAGCGGATAAACAGCGGAGCTAATTTTTCGCTCAACAGAACCACGTCTTGGCTGGCTCCTCGTGTAGTCAGAAATCTGCTCGAAGTCCGGTCCTGAAGAACACAAGAACCGCTTCAACAATAACTGATAAAGCTAAGAGAAAAAATCCATACGACACTGAACTTACAAATTGCCTGGACCTGTATAGGGCGGCGGGTTTGGTCGAATGTACGGGTTGCACCGTTCGTCGGAGATTCTGGAAAAGGAATTTATAATTTGTTTAAGATCTGTAATAGCCAAAATCAAGACGAATTGTAGAGTGTTTCAATATGTCTACCTAGGACTCCTCATTAAAGAATCATTGGGGCTGGGCGGCTGAGCTGCGAGAGACTTCAAGGTACCCCTTTCGGTGGCAGCGTACTGGACCATTTGTATGTTGTTGCTGCCAATTCCTTCTGATCTGCTCTTCCTCTCCTCTCCGCTAGAAGAATAACAGGAAGGAATTTTTTAAACCGCTGATTAATCTCTAATCAGTGTACACACTCCAGCTACTCAGTTCTGAGCTAATCTAGGGACTGATTAGCTGAAGCGTAGCAAAAGTTAGGCGAGCCACTTTACAACAACGCGACAACGGTGCGAAACCGGCGACTGCTTGTCGGCGGTGATTGTTTATCATTAACCTGCGGATTTTATGCATTTATGATGTACAATTTAGAGCAGTGAAAATATTTAAAAATTTTAGGGCAACAGTGTATTAGTTTCAGTTTCATAAGATTTCATAAGATAAGTAAAAGAAGAAAGAAATTTTGATTTGGCTCCTGTGTTTTGCAATCAATGCCAACATTTTTTATTTTTCACCGATTTCACAAAATAGAAAACATATAGAAAGTTCTTTCGCGTTATCATTATAATTTTCTCTTATTCAATGTTGTTATAAATCCATAAAATCCGCTGCCCAATTATTATAAATTTCATACCAAGTTTGCGGTCCGCGCAAGTTTTTCTTGTTCAGGAAAGAAACTCGGTTTAGGAAAACAGTTGGAAACCGCAACAACCGGAGAGCAAATCGTCTCTTTAAATCGCGCTCGTTAAAATTCTTACGTACGCGAATGATTAGTAGCTCGTACGCGTTAGAGAGGGATCGTCAAAGTAATTAGTATACACGAGTTAATGGGTGTGGGTCGCGTGTACCTGGCTGGTCCACGCGTTTCGCTGAGGAAAACGTTGAATAACTCGTCGAAGTAATCCTCGGACTCGGGATCGTCCCTATCGAATTGAAAAGCGCATTGTTGCTCTTGTCTAAAGAATCGAACACGACGGGACTAGATCTAGCCGTGCTAGATCATTCAAATGGATTTCGCTTTCGCGTTATCATTCACGCTTTTTCTTCCGCGAGTCATAATCCGGTGACGTCCTATCCCCGATGGCTTTTTTATTTCGCGTAACCCGCATCATCTGTGACGCGATGGCAACTACCTTGATCGCGTGCGTGTAGATCACAAGCCGCGGCACTCTTGAACGGCAAGGTAACTTCGTATCGGACAAGGCTTGAAACGTTTCCGCAGATAACTGTTCGAAACTGTTCGAAACTGTTATGTAAAGATTCTGATTCAAATAGTTACGGGTAGACTGCGGATCTTTCTGCAAAATAAACACTGTTTCTGTCTATCGCAATTCACAGGAGACAAGTAGTAATTATTATCCTCTTTAATAGTCTTAACAAGTTGCAAGTAATGTCTTGTTATTCTCAAATTCCTTTGAAGTTACAGCCACCCATTTTTGCCATAAATGCATGAAATCCGCAGTCTAGACAAGCTGTATCCTAAATAACTGTGGTCTACAAGCTTTGGTGGTATAATCTCGTACATAGCGTGACAAAATATCATTTCTGACAATCAAATTTTGCGACAACACTCTGTCCTGCTATAGTCTACCCCTTGCGAGTACGCAACCAGTCGTATGACCAAGTAATAAGTTTCATTATTCGAAATTTTTTACAAAAAGATTCGCTCGAACAACGTGGACCGACTTAAGAGTACAAAGGGGATAACAAATGCAACACAATTTCGCAATACCTTGAGAAGAACATGGACAATTTTTAGCGGAATGTCGCAAACGTATATCCGGTTGCCTACATAAGGGTTTAAATAGAAGCACTGTCACTGACGAACTATTCTTCGATCCGTTCCGCTGCTTCCATGCGGGTAATTGTAAATGAAACTCGCGCACGAATCGAGGCGTGCACGGATACACGGTCGATTAACATTGTGAAGAACAACACCAGGAAGTTTATCATTCCCATGGCCTTCAAAGTGTTCCTCTAAGCCGCTCTATGCCTCTACAAGCGCCGCTGTAAACGCGTGTTCGGCTCCATCGAATGTTACGGCCACGCTTCGGGATTTCTTAAATTCAAAACGGAGCTGGCAAAAGGTCGGAACCAATTGCGACAACAGGCGCGAATAATCGGTGACGCTATCGTCAGGCTCGTCTGAATATAAATAGACAATGTCAGCGTGTTCGGAGCGCCAGCTTCTGTCTGTTAGGCCGATACAGAGGCGTTATTGCACTCTGTTAACGCGGCGCGAGTAATTAACAGGGATTAAGCTGACGACGAGCACTCCGATCTGCTCTTCAACCGTCGCGACGCGGCTTAATTGATCCGCTGTGTCGCGTGACACTGGTGCAGACCTCTCGCACATTTTTCGACGCCCACGAAACTCTTTGACGCGTCGTTGTTTGTTAACCTCTCGCCTTGTAACATCGAGTCTGACTCGCGGCGAAGACCTCGAACGGAATCGACTAACTATTATATTAAACCCTTTGCCAGACTCAAGTGCCACTAAAAATTCTTATACCATAGTTTCATTCAATTTTCACGTTGCTAAATTTATTTGTATTTAGTCAATTACTAAAAACTTTTGTGTGACATGAGTAAATACGCAGAGCTTCGTATGGACATAGAATGAAAATGTTATAGATCGAATGAAATGTCTGGATTGAAGTTAAAATAGCGTTGAGTCCAAAGGGTTAATACTATTTTTCAAAAAAATTGTAATTGAAATGATCCCATGTCGTGTGTACACGATACATGCGAACGTTACGCTTCGCCGATAAGTACACTGCGGTAAGCAACGGGCGCACGGGTCGCAAAATGCCGAACCCCTCATCTATTAATACCCGCTATGGACGTACACGTGCACGTCCGACGAAAAAATCACTTATTTATTGCCGTTTCTAAACATCATTACGTTCGCTTGCGTAAATCGTATTTATTATACTAGCGGCGCGCAAACATCCTCGTACGCTCGCTCCACGAAATCGGGGACGGTTTCACGCAAATGTTTTAAACATTTTTTTTTTTAGAAAAGCTGCTCGTCTCGAAGAGCATGATGTCGGTTAAGGTGATCGATCGCGCGGCAAATTACAGGTTCTAAAGCCAGTTTCCGATCGATTCGGGCCCGTGTCTGCAAATTACGACGCGGCGCATCGATTACGTTTATCATGGAACTGCGGCTCGCGACTCGCTACTCGCGCTCACGATCGTATTCTGCAATCGTGTATACGTACATACTGGCGCCGTCGCGTCACCGCTTGACCAGATATCGTGGCCGTTTATGAATGAAACCAGTCGTCGTAGTAGCCCCCCTCTATCTCGTTCTTAGCGCCCCTACCACTTGTGTTCGTTCCTGCACGCAACTAGAAATCACACTCGGAATTCACTCCCCGAGCTCACGTGGTCCGTGGTAGAATGACAAATATTTCACGTTGCGACCCATTGTGCAGCCGATCGTCTTTCACGATGTGGTCCCCCTTTGATCTGATCCCTTTACACGCGCGCTGTTGGCCGTTTACATTCGCGAGTATCGACGAAAGGGAGCGAACAGCGCAAAGAAGAAACGCATAGCTTACAATTAGATTAGAATTAGTCTAGACCCGCGTCAGTGTGGGATTGAGATTATTCCCTCTCCCGGAACTCTATCGCGTTAAACCCGGAGGTATTATTGGGAGCTGAAAAGAGTCTCCACCCTGGATGTATGTAGTACCCCGTAATCTCGATGTTTAGGCTTTGACGGCACACGCTACGTAGTATGTGTGACCGCTGTAGCTAATTTTTCGCTAGAGTCGAAAACACGTCTGACTCGAGCCCTTCCCGCATGCCTTCCAAGCGACTTCTTTTCAGCTCACAATGTAGCAGCCTCTGATTGGTTTCAGCAATCTGCTACCTTCTAACTAAGCGCGCTAGGTTCACGGGGAACGCACTAGTTTTGAGGTAGATCGTCGAAACGGGCCCCAAGATCAGCCACTCACATTTTCTCGTGGTTCAGGCACAGTACCGTGCTGAGCAACGCGGCCAGCACGAGAAGCAGCACGGTGGGCACGAAGATTGTAGTGGCGATCTCTTTGAAATAGCTCCTAGTTGGTATACTGGCCTTTGTGGACCTAGCCCATCGCCACTCGGAGTGTTCGAACACGTCTGCTCCGATTATGTTCATGCTAGGTCCTCGCCTGGCGCTCTCGTGCTGCAGACTCTGCTGCTCTTGCTCTACCTGAGGGAAAGAAAACAACGTCAGGTTACGATATTTTCATACAGCTAAGGATAGAAGAGTACGTGCCAGTCTGAAGGAACACCAATCCAGAGCGAATCGCGATTCCCTGAACAATCTCTCGACGCTGGTGCGTTTGAAGTCCCGGGCACAAGAAGGCAGCTTCCACAGGGGCTTTACTTCCTCTTGCAGTTCGTTCAGCTCCTGCGAGAAGGGCATCGAACTGCCTAGTCTCACCACGACCCTAATACGAAAGAAAAGAACACTTACTATTCGAAAGGATACATTTTAGGGTGTGTTTCTGTTGGAGATGCGATAATGGCTGGTCCTACTAATAGTAGGAGGATTAAAAGCATTTGAGAGTATTAATATATTCTCTGCAGGTTAATAAAGCTACAAGAGAGAGAAATAAACTTGTGTTTGGTTCTCGTGTCCTGTAATTATTGTAAACAATTTTTATTTTGCATAAAGATCCGCAGTCCATTTATCACAAATGCATAAAATCTGTAGTCTATTCTTTACAAGCGAAATTGATCGATTAACCTCGAAGCGGGACGTTATCGGCAGCAATTAATCAAACGGAGCGACACTACGAAGGAAAGAGAGAACCATTTGCAGGGTACTGATATCGCAAACTGATTTAGCTTGAAGACAAAACACTCGCAGAGAGCGACAAGGCGCTTCGGGGGCGGTTTGCTTTGAGGATGTAGCAGGTGTTTTCGGGGGAAACACCTACGAGGGCCGTCTACGTGGATCGCGTCACGTACGACTCAGTTTCCGAAGTGCGTCACGGCTTTCCTGCTTGCGTGCTATTGCTTCCCGTTATCTCGGTTGAAAGTTACGGACAATCCCGGTGAGGTGCGCTTTCCGTTTTCCTCTTTCTGCGGTGAATACCATCCGTTCAACGTACGCACAACATCCGAACGACAACTATAAAACACGATCGCGAAGGGGTCTTTTCCCAGCGACAACGGGCCGTCCCATTGATTCACTTCGCAACTATGTTGACAGAGCAGCCTAAGATGCGTCAATACAGATTCGTCGGTGCTGGAGATTCCTCGGGTGCCTCGATAATTGCTCGATAGAATCATCGCTCCTTTCCGTCATCCGACGCCGTCAAAAGTAGCATGTGCGAAACGCCGACGCGCAGTTTCGATAACGATCACCGATTCTGCGAGAAGATGTTAGCCCTGGTTAGAGGATCGCTGTTTCGGTGAAGCCAGAAACCAACGAGACAAAGCAGTAAACATTGTCGCTCGAGTGCGACAGAGCTGAAGTTACCCTTCTCGGATAGTTAGCAAAGGACGCACGCTGGTGCATCATTTCCTCGCCTAGTTGGACAGACTACGTCTATAGAGTCCTCGCGATATCGGGGGACAATAACGGGCCTTGATCCGGTTTAGCGAAACGAGCAGAAGCATCTGGTACTTCGTTTTCATACCGATCTTTTCCTGCGTTCTGGACCGCCGATGGTCCAGCTATACTTTCTAGATACGAGCTAGATCGATGCTTGTATTTCGAGCGCTATTTGTCTTATCAGACGCATCTTCAGTTCTTTCATTCAAATCGAAGAAAGAACCGAACGTATCTAACATTTTGTTTCATTGTAATCGAGGAGCAGCACCGCTAAAAATGGTTAACCTAATTCGAAACGATTCCTATATTACTAAATGTCTTTGTGTTTAATTAATCCTTCATAAGTGCCGGCTAATCAGTTTGTAGAGTCAAACTGATTTTCCGTTACCGTTTATAAAATTTTCAGCGAACTGAAATGCATGCTGTCACAGGCTTTGTAACTTATTTGGAGAATTGATTGATTTTTAACATTTTCTCGACTAGATTTTCGCAGAGCGGCACTCGAACGGCTTGGTCGCAGTGTGAAATAGAAACCGGGCAACGTTCGGTTTCCAGTATTGTTTGCGACCCGATCCAGCGGCCAGATAAAGCGATCTTATCGGTCGATCGGCTATATCGGTTCGGGAATCGTGGATCGGAGTTGCGTATCGCTTTGGCCTGGCGGCGACGCGACGCGACTGTCTGGTTCTCGGAAACAGTATCAGTATCGGTGTGGTCGCGCGCCGAAACGATCGTTTCCTCATCGCGTTCACAGTTAACGATGTCAATGACAAACTTTCACCGACGGTGCATCGTCGCGTAATGCGGGAAGCTGTGACGTCTTCGGAGAGTATACATATTCGAGATACGCGTGCGTGCGTTCTTGCTGGCTTGCGTGCGTGCGTGCGTGCGAGCGAGCGAGCAAGCGAGCCAGCCGGAAGCCATTCAGTCGGCCGACTCGTACGAGAGCTCTCTGACAATGTCGCACTTACGTTAGCAACTTACTTATACGTATGTGTAGCTTATACAACATTCGGCTACGCGCGCGACTAATCTGCGTCGTTTCGCCGCGACGCTAACTGTTTCGCGAGTCTCGGCTATAGTTGCGATACCGATCGACGAAACACCAGCTCGTATTTTCCGCTCGTTCCAGCGACATACAGTTGTTCTTACGATTTAACACGTTCACCGCCGTGTTGTCCAGATTTATACAGTCATGTTTGTGCTGGTGAAGCAACTATTTTTCTATAGATCCGCGAAACGCCGCGCCGCAGATCTGAATCAGTAATTAACACGTTTGCGCCGGGTCGTTTCCAATGTGAAGACACGTTACGTTGAAAAAGTTTCTACAGTTTTTTCAGCAATTAATCTTTCCAGCTCTCAAAGAATATGCTCTTACTAGAATATATCCGAAGAGGAATGGAAATGTTTCATTCGTATATTTTTCGACAGAACTGTAATGAATTTAAACACTTAGGTACGCGTCACAAAAGCGAACTATACATAGTTTCGTTTACCGTATGAATTACTTCGATTGCATCCGAATGATCCGTGGAAAGAAAATTGTTTACAAAGATTACAACGAAGAGGAACCAAACAAGAGTTTCGTTCTCCCTTCAACACGTTCGCTATTATCGTCACATGTATGCGACGTTGACAATCTCGCGATTTACTTAAAGATATGCAGTCAAATTAGTTGTACACACTTTGCTAGTTAAAGTCGTAGAGAACAGCATAATGTTCAGAGGTTCCATATTAATATTTCATAAAGGAGGAGCGTTGCATTTGATAAAATATTTTGACAGCGCAGGTAAGAAACGATATACATACATATATGGTGATGGCGTACGTGTTAATAATTTTGCTAAGCCGGGGCCAATACATTGAAACTCCTGCTTTGAATTGCAGTTACTCATTTTTACCATAAATGCATAGAATCCGCAGTCTAGTAATAAATTTTGGGTATGACATGTTTTGGATGGAAGTCCTTGGCGTACAACGGCGCGGGGTACGGAATTGAATAGTGTTCCCGAGAAAGGCTAAATTTCGACATTCCCGCTTGATCTGGCGACCACTGATTCGGCAGTGAACTCGCTAACGATTCGATTTAACTGGAAACAATTCGAGGGACGATTCTCGTTAAGCGATCGCGTCGCGTGACAATTCTCGAGAATCAGCGAGCAACGGTCTCGAGACGCCTACAATTCACAATGACGAACCGATGATGGTCGCGCGTTGACGAGTCATTTCGTCGGAAATGAAGGTGCCCGCCGCTTGGTACCGTGACGAGTGCTGGCACCGTTACTCATTCGTGACGAGTGCAACTGATAAGTGCATCAGACGACTCCTCGACTTGGCGGGAAACCGAGACGGACAAACACGCTTCCGACAGTTGCGATCGCTATTGCGTTGGTAAGTTTCTCGTGGATCCATTGTGGATCCAATAGATCTTGACCGCTCGATAAAACTGAAAATACGAACAAAGTTTCAGCAACGCTTGAAACTTGAAGCCTCTGATTAAAGCAGCTACGAGGAACCTTTATTCTCGGAACAAAAATGTTCTGAGTCATTTGTGAAATGCAGATGTTAAGTGAAAACGTATATCATCTGTTAACAAGTTGTTAACGCTGGGATCGCGTCAGAACAACGCGTTCTAATGTTTTGAATTCACGGCTATTGAGATTGCGAAGATGCATCCGCGAGAAATTATTCAACTTTATTTCTTTGGGTACATAGCGTGCAACCGGCAGGACACAGTTCCCCGGCTCTGGAGATAAAGTGAAGCTACGAGTAGTGGCTGAAGAGTGAGAGCACCGGCAAACTAATGGTGGGGGTCGCTCAGCGACGACGGGGAAGAAGTGCCCGGCTCTGCCGTAAACTATGGTCTGTCCAACGAGACAAGACAGTGAAGTACCAGCGTGCGTCCTTTTCTAAAATTGACTCTGTCGCAGTCGAGCGGCTATGTTTACGTTTACTGCCTCGTCTCGTTCGACAAGCTATAGCGTTAAATAAACCTTAAATATAATAAACCTGCCATGGAGAAATGACCGCTTCCTTATTTTAACCCTTTGCACACGAAGCTATTTTAACTCCAAAACGAAACATTTCTTCCGAACTAGAATATTTCCCTTCTATAGATTTTTTTTCATATTACACGTACGAAAATGGTGCAATTCACTCGTACAATATTGAAGATTTTAGTAATTTATTGAATACAAACAATAATGATTGAATAATGATACAGCAATTTTTAGTGGCGCCTTACAGTCGCCATTCTAGTACTAAAGGTTAAAATCACTGAAATTACAGAGATGCCATCATGGGAAATTGTTGAAGAGATTTCTTTTATGAAGTATATACCCTAACAAAGACGGCACAGAGTCGGAATAAATGTTATCTTGTCATTTTCAGAAAGCAATATGCACCATTCAATCTGCAGTTCAGTTGCGAAGCGCTTCTTTGTAAAAGTAAAAGATTCTTGGTACCCGAAATCGATGTTACAACAATCTTCAAGCCCAGCTTTCAAGTGCTACCAAAGATGACTATTTATCTCCGATGACGTGTGCGCGCGTTCTTCAAAGCAGATCGAGAGATCTCACGAATCAAACGCTTTACAATAACCGCGCGTGGATCGCTCCGGGTTTCATGACACCGCGAGGACTATCGCTATCGAGCGCAGAAAGCTTCATTTAGAAAAAAAAAAGAAAAAAGGAGAAGCAGAGGGATGCGTGGGACGCGCGTCACTCGCGTTGTTTTCCGTTGATCGAACGACTAATGCGTCAATGGTATATCGAAGAAAACATTGAATCTCATTGAACCGTTCGATTGCCGTAACCACGCTAACGGAACCGCGATAACGACTTTCTTTTTTCTATCGGCTGAACTTGCTACTCTTGGAAAAGCAAACTCCTCTTTTTATCAAGTTGTTTCCTTTTCACACGCTCCCTTAATTTGCCTTTATATCGGCCAGCCAAGGAAGTTTGCGCCCTTGGATATCAATTATATGCAAACTGGATTAGACTACACCTTAACCAGGAATCGCGCTTCGGCTTCCATTACTTTTTCATAGTCTGATCTCTTATGGTCTCAATTGGTTGGAATTTATCGACCTCGAGATTGTAGAAATGCATCCACGAGGAATTATTCAAGTTTTTTTTATTTCTTTCAGTATATACTACTTAAAAATGGCTGAAAATTCAGTCGCTATCAGTGTTCTGTAAACCTAGTGTTAAATAGATTGCTAATTGTTAACTAAACACACTAATTTTTGAGCTTACATACAAGCAACGCAAGCTTCCTTACGTAGCCGATAACTTTCTGTTGTTCGTTTCATTCCGGTCCAAAGGTGGCTGAAAGTATTTTACGAGCAGCAAACTTGAAGAAACCTGAACATGGTGAAGTTTGTAGAATCGTGAAGACTCACCCTTCACCTTCGCTGGGTTTTAAGGGTAGACGGGCGCCCAACTCGATCGCGGAGGCGAGGAAAGTCACATACAAATCGGTGGCTTCTTTCCACAGCTTTTTCCTATAAATACGAGGGATTAGCCGTTGGGCTCGTATCTCCCAAGGTTGCACACCTATAACGTTGCCTTTTTATCGATATACTTACACACCTAAATATATCGAGGAGCTCCACGGTTCTGTTACGGTCGAACATGTCCTCCACGTTCAAATTATCGATTTTTAGATGGACCTCGTACTTGGTCAGGTTCTCTTTCTGCAGCACGTTCATGTCCAGAACTTTGTACCTGGTTTCGTACGTGTGCTTGTTCAAGCCCACGATCCCCAGCTGAAATCATGCTTCTTCAATCGTCTACTTTTCATCTAGTCGACACAAAATTAAAGTAGCCTTCTGATATTATTTAAGATAGACATATCATAGATAGAGTAATCATATAGGATGAGGCTCTGCCTTTCTGGGTCTAGCGCTTTAACTATCGGTGGAAGAAAAAGAATAATTAACGCTTTATCGACCGGGATCCGAATAATATGATTTTCGTTAATTGTATTGTACTTAAAGGAAGCTTAGAAGTTTTCTTGTATATTATAACCTTAACAATTGAAACTGTTGTTGCTATTGACGGATCCACTAAAAATTGTTTAGCTACGGATCGTTGGCTTTTAAAAATTATAGAATAATTGGCGGTAAAAAAGACCGGCGTTAAAAAGGTTCGGCACATTTATGAGACTAAACGATCGAACCTGGAAGTATTTCTGGTCCTTAGGCGCAACGCCGTACAAAAATCCCTGATGGTCCCTCTTGCTGTACGTGTAGTGAATCCATGGTGGGAGATCGGGCGCGTTCAACAAAGAGGGTTGATAGGAGAATTGATCGGCGCGTCCTAAAAAAAGAAACCAAGAGACACGTACTCTCGGAATTAATCATCGAGACGAATCCATCAGAGCGCCAAGTCCCACCGATAAATTCTGATTAATCGAATTCCGCGTAATCAAGGGGCGCGTGTCGCTTAGCTTGCTTAGTCGGAAGGATTTCACGCGTCCTTCCGAGAAAGAGACTACGACGATTCATGAACGGTTTGAGGAAATCGTATCGTGCGACGAAGAGAGACAGACCGAAAGAGAAAAACGAGAAGAGGCGCGTCGTTTACGATTCTCGAATGACGTCGCGCTAGAAAGCATCGATACACGTGACATCGTCAGCTGTGAGAGGCCGACACGACGTTCGACAGTCCCGGGCGATTGCTATTCGCCACGCGAGCCCACGCTGCTCGATTTCGACGCGACGAATACGATCGCGAATTTCTTCGGAATACCATCCATTTCATTCATAACATTACTATAAATTATTCATAAGCTCGCCCCTTGTTCTACATCGTTAACTACATATTTGCATTGCGAAACGGTTTTCAGCCGGTTCGTTGCATTCTTTTTAATCCTCGTACTGTTTTTCCATTCTTCTCCTTTTTCTTCTTCCTTGTTCTCTGCTAGATACTGATTCAAAGGTTGTCACATAAATCATGAGACTGACTTGCAGTAGAAAAGACCTCGTTTGAACCTGTTCGATGATACGCAGATTTTCGAATTAATTCCACCTATTTTATAGAAACGTCCGACCGTGGCGTCGGTCTCGCCCCGTTCTCGGATTATTTCCGTTGCACGCGACGCCCACGCGATGCAACACGGTGATTGTTCGTAATCCATCGTGGTCTTCGTTTTCTCGTCTTACCGTCGCCGCTGCTCCACTCGAAAGTCTCCGGTTTGATGGGGATCACGAACACCTCAGTGGTTAGGATGTCCTCGGCGGTGGCGAGGACCATCGCCGCCAACAGAGACAGCATCACGACCGGGAGCATGGTTGCCTCGTGTCAATAAACAACGCGTGCGACTGTTACCAGCCGACCGGAGCGTTTTCGTTCGCGTTTTCCGAGCAGGATCGCGCGCAACCGCGAATCCTGGTCATCGATCCCCGCTGACGGATTTACCAAGTTGCTCTAGGACGTCGAACGCGATTCAACGAATTCGATTCGATCACAAGACTCCCCGAGATAAGGGTACAAGCGTATCTAGGCCGATGGCTATCCGGAGCTAGAGAGACACGGATTTGCTTTTCCCTGTCGAGGGTGTCGCGGATCTGGATCATCGATGATGCTTATCGATTCGATAACGCACGGATAGCGGAACAAAGGAAAACAGTTGAACGCTGTTCTCAAGGCTCCAGCGTTTCGCCTGAGCACGATGCTTTATGGTGTCTATCGCGTTTCAACTGCGACACCCGCGAGCGAAACCGACAAGCTTACGATATCGGTTTACGAGAGAGTTAAACCGGTCCCGGGTTGCGGCGAGCAGACGACGCGCGATGCACGCGAGTGCACGTCGGAAAAACTCAGCCGCACCGGTTCGTGCACTCCCGATGCCTTTGGCTAGATCGAAAGACGATCGACCACAAGAGAAACCGGCGAAAAGGGCTCGCTTCTCGAGACTCTGCTTATCATGAACGTCTACGACGTCGCGACGACGATCGCACACCGTCGCGTCGGCGTCGTCGTGCTCGACCGCCGAACCAGATTCGAGCTTGCCGAAAAAACAAATGCAAGGTGTATGTAATGGCAAACGGAGCAGAAGAGCGCGTGCGTTTCGCCCTCCTCATGCGCAGCTGGAACATCGTTTCCGACAACGCTTCCCAGGAGCGTACCAGTCGAGAGGACGACGAACCTAATTCGCTCCGTTTTTCATGTTCGAAATTGTTATAGCTGTAGATAATTGAAGATGTACCGTGATTAATTTTATTCTGCACGGCGCGTCTCGAGCGATTTCCACCTATTGAGTTACAGGTTTCTGTCGACGGGTATTGTGCAGCATCGTGTCGCAACCGCGCATGTGCCCTTATCTGCGCAACACTTCCGTTCTGTTCATTATCGTGACGCTTTTAGTAATACCCGATAACTGGGCTACATGGATCGCTTCGCGAAACAACGGACCCGAGGGAAACGCGAAATCCTATTCGACCAAGTCGATGCACAGCGGCACATTTTACTAAAATAGGTGGAATTAATGTGTCATTCTAGCAAATGAGTAACACCGGAATTCGATTCTACGACTCCAAAAGCCCCTAAAACCGTTCTGTTTATAATTAACGCTAAACCTATTTACAACCTACTAACGCGTTGCCTTATGAAACTGATTTTTATTATAATTTATATTGTCGGTCATTCGACCGATGACAGTAGGTTTAGTGTTAATAATGTATAATTAACGGAGACATGAATTTTGTCCTGCATTCCCTCAACGCCTCGCGGCCCATATTTTCGCAATTTCATCCGTGCTAGATATTCGCAATCTCTTTTTGCTCGACGCTGACTTTGTTGGTCGCATACTATTAAACTACATATAATTATAGTACCGCGGGAAACATTCTTGGAATACACCAGCTTCGCTTTCAAAGTGTGTGATGTCGATATAGGACTTGTTATTCTTCAACATTTTCCTCAGCATGCTTCGGGAAGTACTCCAGCGATTACACGATTCAGAAACGATCAGAAATAAAGAGTCTAACCGGCGAACAGTAAATCTCTGGTAATACAAGTTCCCCGGGTTTCCCAGAAAAGAGCAGCGTTATCCAAAATGTAATCCGATTACACGTTATTAGATGCGTTATTAAAAGTTGATTCGATTACGAGCTGCTCTGTACTTTTTTTAAAAATGATCGAGCTAGTGATAGAACGTAATCGAATCGACAATCGCATCACAATTACATTTGGTATGGGACAGGAAACAATTTCTGCAAGATATGTATATTTCATCGTGACTTCCTGGTGGACACGAAGGGCTGATTCGTGGCGGTTCATTCAAATTGTTTGTTCAAAAGGAAACGTTTCAACCTGGGTTTGCTAGACTACATAAAAGACCCTAGACGCTAGTGTATTCCAAAAATGTTTCACACTATTCTCATTGTATATTACTGATAAAGTTAATACTTTCGAAATATCAAATTTGCTTATACGTAACACGATATGGTCTAAATAATTAGGACATTCGTTTGGCAGAAAACCAATGAAAAATTCGACAAAACTTTATATGATCAAATATAGTAATCCTCCTATACTAATTTTACATACGATTTTTACTAATTCTAAGTTTTTAATAACGCGGTAAGAATTAATCACGTTATAGAATGGTCGACTATATTTGTTGCCGGAGATTCCGTTGGCCAAATACTATTTTCCAAACAATTTGTTCTTCGGTCTCTATCTTTTCGTAGATAGCAGTGGATGAATGTCCTAATCATTTCTCGAGTATCTACTTTACATTACACCGGCTTAACGGTGCCACAAGTGGTTTGTTTACATCGTTACATGTCGTATTAAGTGTCTAAAAAATAGCTATTTCTCGTGTACGTCGTAGCAGTGTGACGAATCGAAAAATTGTGGCATAGTCGAGGAGCTTGTCGGGTAGATTGCAAGCTCGAGAGAACCCGGCGCATCGACGGTCAGATTCGTTCGGGCGGAGGTGAGCGCGGAGGTCGGGGCCCCGGGATCTCCTCTCTCGAACGCGGCGCACGGCACTGCCTATTGACGTCTGCAGTAGGCGTGGTTTCGCTCTGCCCGATAGAGGGATATATTTACCGCACCGCACAACTTTTCTCTCTGGTGCGCGCGAACGAGCCTCGCGTTATTCGATTAATAATGTGTCGTATTCACAGTGCGAGGTTTGATGCGACCGGTGCACGCCGCGGAACCGTGGCCGCAGCTCGCCACAGGGATTGATCGCTCCCTAAGGACGCGCGAACCTTCCTCCGGCCAGGGGTGAGAAGACTTCGCCTCTTTCTCGGGAGCCAATCCGGGAAACATCTACTGGGAACGTGCACAACGGAGTGCTGAGAGTGCCGAGTGCCGAGTGCCGAGTGCCGAGTGCTGCCAGTGCGCCCACGGGAACCTAATTCTTCGAGTGACGGTGCTCGTTCGTTCGCTAGCTTTGCTTTGCTTTGCTCGCTAGCTTGCTAGCTGGCTGCCACTTTCGATACAGTTGCCAGTGGACAGTGTGCTCGTGACAGGCCTCGCGCGTCGCCCTGTCCCTCTTCTACGTCGTCGTGGGACGCGTTTGAACGTCTCTTCTCTCAGCTTCCTCGGAACCTTCCCCTCTTTACTTTTCTTTCTCTCTTCCTTTCTTTCGTTTCTTCCTCTGTTCGAGACCCACGGGATCCGAAAGCATGGCGGGTGACAGTGTTCCGGTACTACTGGTCACCGCGAACGTGGGCAGCGTTTTCGAGGAGGTACGTACAGAAATACACGCGATTTTTCCGATGTTTTTCTTCAGAGCCGACTGCACGCGACCCTGAACGATCGATCGCGCCTCACGATTTACACGTTTCTACGTGACACGACCTACTTCTTCTTTCTCTCTTCCTTTCTCCCCCTTCTTTGCACCTTCCTTTTTATGATCGCGGTTGGCGCGAGTTTTGTATCTACGATACAAATGCTTTCTTTAGGTTTTTTTATCCCGTGAATCCATCTATTTTGATGGTAGAACTACCGAAGAATCGAAACACTAAACATTTCTGACTTTTGCGATCGGAAAGTTCACGGGGAAAATCTATTTCTTGATCTATACGCATCGTTTTACACCAGATATTCCACCAACAATTATACACTTCAAACCATTTTTAAAATTGATATTCTCCCGTTTTCCATGGACTCTCAGGTTTTTTAAATGGCTTCTATGGGAATTTATACGATACTTAGCACTTCTTAGCAATGTTATTTTATTTTACCGTGATCCATTGGGGAAGTTATTCCGCGAAACTTTCGCCTTATCTAAAGGGGTGGCTGTCTTTGCTAACGAACGTGTCCGAAGGAATCTGTCGAGCATGGTGAAAAATTAGGAGAGTTACATCGTTATGCTATTCTCGAGAACCACACTTACACTGCGAGTCTCCTCTTTTCTTTCTTCCTTCCTTCTTCATTCAACTTTTGCCTTTTCTTTTTCCTTATTGTCCGTCTACGCGTGCGAAAGCAATGCTCTGACTTCATCCAGATCCCACCTTCGTTAACGGCCCGCGTGAATCTCTGCACGGGACACGGAAATTATTAGGTGGAAATAAAGTTCTTGCCGTCTTAATCACTACAGATAAATAATAAAATTATCTTTGGCTTCTATCACCAAAGATCCAACAACGATTTTCTATAAAACGATTTCCTTTCCGTGTCCAAATAGTGATGATTCGTTTCGTAATTTGTTCTATTTCGCCGATTTTGTAAATGATGACCTAGTTGAAGAAATTAATAGGTATTAGTTACATGAAACTTGGTTTAAGCATACGATCGACACGATCGATACGATGTTAATCGACACTAGAAGACGGTAGAAACATTTTTGATTGTCCGATATTTACCGACTGTCGTTATCAACCCCGATTTTCCCCGATCGGTATCGAAATCGCGAAACTTCCTTTACCGACCGTCGATACGTCGGTAACTACTAACAATCAGACTGATATGAGAAACGTTTTATTTTCATTTTCGCAGCCTAGCGTGATGTTGAAAATTTGGACGGAGGAATTTTTATCTGTAAGTATTGCAGACAAGATGCACTGTCATCGCGTAAACAGACAACGTATATTTACATTAACAATGTGATCACTTTCCACAGACTATACTGAGGCTGGATCCAAAGTTTATTGCTCTGCACTGCCAAGAAGTGGGTGGGAAAAATTATGAGAAAAGCATGAGGCATGTTGAGGACTTTGTTAGGTAATTAAACCTTTAGTAACACACATTCTTTGGGACCTGTGGAAAAAATTCTCTAGGAAATCCTATTAGAGACTCGGTCGAAGGGTTTCCATTGACATACCTATTTGAGAGCCTAACTGAATTAATGGGGTGGAAACTAATGCTTTGTGTTACAAAAGATACGTCTTATTTTAAAGAATCTATGCATTAGAAGGCTTTGTAGAAGTTTTTATAAACTGCACACCAAGACAAACAGGTTTCCTTGGTCACAATATTGAATGTGGTTTAACGCACACCTGGCAGAAAGGGATAAAAATAGCATGGCCACGCGTGACTCTACAGTTGAGTGAGCCGCTTCAAAAGAAAAGTTTATTGAGTGATATTCATGGGGGAGCAATGTAAAAAAAGAATGAGAATATAGCTTGTCTTCTAGCTAGTAGGAAAAGTTCAAGATCTCAGCGGAGTACCGTTTAATTCTGTGACTTTGCAGGTTGCTTATGTCATCCGAAGAATTAAGACTGTTCGACAAAATCAGAGTATTCTTAGACGAGGATTACTCCTCAGCTGAACATTTTACGGTATGTAAATAGAGAATAAACATGAATGATTGTACTTGTCAAGAAGTATACATAATTCTTCAACTATTAATTATCTTCACAGGCACTTGGAAACTTTTACTTTGTGCACGAATCATTAAAGGATGTTTTACTATGGGACTTCCAAGGTACTATACACCGTCATTCTTCAAAATATACTGGATTGTCCTACCTAACTTGAGCATTTACTTGTTGATGTTTGCCTCTTGCAATTTGATTATGTTTTCCTTTTAACGACAATTTAGCGAGGTATTCAAAGTGCTCAAATTAAGTGGGACCCTCTGCACACTATCCATAAATGCATTCATTTAGAACTGCATTTACAGAATGCACTTTTGTACCGGTAAGTGGGAAGGAAGTTCACTCGGGTAACATAGAGGCAGTCATGACCAAAGAGAAGGCAAAGTTCCCACAGGAGTTCTTTCCAGAATGCAAATGGTCCAGAAAAGGATTTCTGAGAACACGATGGAACATCAGTGGAACGGTTTTTGATCTCATAAATATACACTTGTTTCATGATGCCAGTAACTTCATTGCTATGGAAACGGTAGGAGCATAGAGCCTAAAAAATGAAATTCACGATAGACTCGTTGATCGTTCGATATAATTCGTTTACAGTTTCCATCCGTATACAGTAAAACGCGCAGAAGAGCGCTGGAGCATACATTAGATAGGTTTCATAACGACAAGTATCCAAATGTACCATACTTTTTATTCGGGGACTTTAATTTTAGAACAGACACAGCCGGTGTGATAAAAGTAAGTTACAAAATAATATACAGATCTTATCTACTGTGCGAACCTATTGTTCAAACAAGCTAAGATTTCGTTTCACTTTCACAGAAATTGACGGAAGATACTCAAGAAAGAAGGCTATCGAACAAGGGAAACATTTCAAAGCTGCAGTTTCACAATAAAGACGATGATCTCATTTTAACGTTAGGAAAAAAGGAGTTTTCTCACTGCGAACACCAGAACGTGTTCATGCAGAACAGCGGAGAGTGGGTAAGCGATTCGTCGTTGGTTCTTACCTATTCTGTAATGTTGCTTATGGTGGTGCGTCGACAATTAGGAAGACCATAATGAAATTACCGATATATTTATGTAGCTACGTGAATATGACAGAGAGCTGGAAGACTTTGACGGAAGATTATTTGAATTTCCAATTAAATTTGTGCCCAGTTACCCGTTTGAGGAAGATATCAATGAGGGCTCACATTACATGCAAACACGGGTTCCGGCCTGGTGCGACCGAATTTTACTGAGCATGACAGCGAAAATGCTGGTCCAAGATGTATGAAATCCCATCGTTTAACATTCTAATCCACGGAACATGTTTCGAGCAGACGATCTTATGTGTACTCTGTTGTTTCTGTCTGCGCAGATATCGTCACCGGACGCAGTGGAATACGGGATAGTAGGTCCGATTACGTGCATGGGTGACCATAAGGTGCGACAATATTTTTTTACTATTTGAAAAAGCGAAATAGAAACTCTTTCCTTTCTATTTATTATACTGGGTACATATACTTACACACTTCCTAGTTCTTATTCTGATGATTCATTCTTTTAATTATTATGGTGCAGCCTGTTTTTCTGGAGTTTCGAATGAATCTTTAAGCACTAAGGTACCTATCTATGAACTGTCTGCCTGTTCTTATCTTGGTTTCCCGTATATCCTATATTTCTGCTAGCGTTCCACTATCTCTTGTTTCTATTCTACATATAACTACATTATACATAGGGGCTTGCTCGGTGTAGTTGGTTCAATGTAGTACCATTTTTCGATTCATCTCGGACCTCGCCGAGTCTCGATCTCACGAATTCTATGTGGAATCACGGACTATAATGTGTGTTCCATACGATCACCAGCTCCCAAAAGCATTCGTTGATCCCTTCGATCAGCAGAAAAAGAAGGCCGTCCGAAAAGAAAACGGACCGAAAAGGGCGATTTAACGTTCGGGTACCGTGCGTGACGATACGTTTCACCGTGTTCAACAGTATATCCGTTGGTATTACTCATAGTTCCCTTGAAATCACGTAAACCGTTAGCTAGAGACTTGGAGCCCGAACTACCACACGAGGAACGTCCCTCTCCTACCACTGCCCATGCCCCCGCCCCCGCCCCCCGCCACCCTTCTTCACTTATTCACCGAAACCGATGCACGATAATACATAAGGATCGTCCATGTGTTTTTTTCCCCTTTTGCAGCCAGTCTACTTGAGGGCTGATCTCGCCTTGGACGAAGGTATGATAAACTGCTGCAGCTTGCCGCGCGCACCTGAGCTTTGCTTTCGAGTGCCAGACGATTACGTGGAGTTGTTGTCCATGTTGCCTGATTACAATAGTAGTTGCGGTGCGGGCCGAATCGGTTACACGGACCGGTCGGCCAATTTGTTGCACGCGGCACCCTTGAAGCATGATCCCTACACCCCGGATAGCATGGACAGTCCTAGTCCGAACGCAATTATCATCGCCACGACCGAAACGTTGGACATAGACGCGGAGAACGAGCGGGAATCTTCTTTGCATGCCGTCCAGGCATCGAATTCGTCGAGACGCGTCGACAGAGCAGTGTCGCCAGCTCTGCTCAAGTCCAAGTTGGAGCTGATCGTGCGAAACAAGAAGCAAGAGATCGGGGACACGGATCAGGATCCGGGGATCGACATCAAGAGAAGTCCCAGCGATTGTTGCCTCCGTTCCTGGCCTAACAACGAAGACCACCAGTGGACAGCTAGGACTAACAGATCGAACAGCGATGTATCCTGGCAGAGATCCCATCTGCTGACCCACGCTTGGGTCCAGGGCAAAGGAGAGCAGGCGTACCACTCGTTTGGTGACCGATTCGTCGACAGAGCGTCCCTGACCTCCACTCCTCCCGACGGTGTCGAAGGACTACCGCCTGACTTGATTATACCGAGGATATCTATCATAAACGCGAGCAACTTCGAGTCGAACGAGAGCTCCGTGTACCTGCACGACGACAAGTATGTTGGCTACGCGGACAACAAGCTGAGCACCTACTCGGACGGGCGAACGAAGAGTCTGAGCGGAGAGGCGATCAGCTCGGACAAGTCCGACGAGCTTTGCGAGAAGCTAGACGATGAGAGCAACAGACTGAGGAAGAGGAGCGAGGAGGATCTGTTCTTGCAGAACCTGGACGAACTGATAGCGAGTCGAGAGGCTTACAACGACGAGAGGGAACCACCCGATCACGAGGTGGTGAATTTCGATGAGAAGAGAGGCGAACACGCGTTGTTCGAGCACCGCGCGTCCAGTATTAAAAGTGGAATTCTAGTATTAGCCAAAGACAGGGGAAAAGAGGAGACCGAGGAGGTGAAGCGTAGCGAGATAGAGGTGTTCAACGAAACGGAGATCTTCGGGTGCGAGAGCAAACACGAGATCATGGCCTCGAACGCTCCCACGAGGAGCCATCGCCCGCAGAGTCAGGACGATAATGCGGGGAACGCGAAGTTGAGGACGAAGGCATACAAAGTGACGGAGCGGTGTAAACACAACATCGTCGGAAAGAAGAGCAGATGCCGGAAATGCTGCTGCATCGTGTCGTGAGAGGACATAACCACATCGTGAACGTCGCTTTTCCACTGCGTTTTATGTTCCTTATTTATTTAACACGCCGTAGTCATCCGAACTTTCTTCGAACATCCTCGACGTTCGAACGAGGACGTGTAATTTATTGGCGGAGAAGTCAATTCAAACATGTTCGGACACACCCCTTTTCGCTTTGTTCCGTTATAAGTGCATGCCGCGAGACGTTTTCACCACCGCAGTGTCGTCCCTGCATGCGCATGATACTCTTGCTGGACAGAGTTGTGCACCAAACCTCGGGACTTGGGTCCATTTTGGCCCAGACTCGCAAACGATCGTTTGTTTGTGTTTTCATTCGCCGGGTTAGAATGAACCCAAGCACTGTGGTCTAAAGATTAATCGCTCGACTCTCCACACAAGCATCATCGATGGAGCAAATGCAGATTTTCGAGTTCAGTATCTTTTGAATAACCACGAATAAATTCTCTCGAATTTGATAGAATTTTAATCTATTTTATACCAAACGACTTTAAATGAAATGTAGATTAACGTTTGTAAGAGATGTACTTGTTCCATGGACACCAGTTGAATAATAATTAGTATATAGTTGTTGCATAGTTTTTCCGTGTTGTGTAGTGTAAAGTTTACGAAACAGGGTACTCGAATACGACTGTGTCTAGTACAGACTAGGCATGAGCAACGATCCCCTCTTTGCCCTGGGAGCGACTCGGATTGCCCCGAGGGGCCAGTGACCTTAGAGAAAGAGATAGTAGGGACCCGATTAGGCGTGGCTCGGAGGCAATCCGTGCGCATGCCTGGTTCAGACCGCTACGTACGTTATATTAGCGTTACCAGTATATCTGACTGACTCGTAAGGAACTTTTCCTAATTTCCCGTTTTACCGGACCCCACATTGTGCAATTATCTGTTTCTAGACTTCACGTCGAGTCTTTTTCTCGAGTCTCGATCGCATCATACCTCGCAGATTCCGCACCCTTTCGTCTTCATTCTTCTAGGAAGTATCTCTTCGTTCACTTTGCACTTTCAAATAACCCGCGCGCACGAGGCCGCTCGATCAGTCGTGACGTCATCGGAGCCGCTGATCGCGCGAAAGTTTAAATTCAATAAGCGATCGGCGATTCTGACAACGACACGATTTGGCACGAGTGACATCGCACGAAAATGAGATGCACTTCCGTGTGCATCGTATCCTTGCCAAGTTCACTGTGTCTACCGTAGCATGTTAGCGTGATGCACATGTAGCCCGGTACTTGGACTCGACTGCCAAAGTTAGTTTTGTTCTAGCAGTAAGAGAGAATGTATGCGTATATGTGTGTCTGAGAGAGAAACATTAGTTTTATTTACGAGATAGTTTCTTTGACGTTACGTTCAGTTCTCGATGCTTCTTCCGTAGCTTATTCGCCTTTCTTTGTTTATCTTTTTTTTTTTTATTAACTCGAGACACCGTCGAGAAAACGCGAGGACGACAACAACGACAGTGCCTTAACGAACAATGGGCCTCATGTCCATTCGAGTCTTCGCGGTATAGCCAGTGTCTTGCCAAAAAGAGTGACTTTATACTCGAGGTACAATCGGTCAAAGGATCGAGAACGTCACGTTTCCATAGGTACTTAGTCGAATCTTAATTTTGTAAATTTCGTTCGATCGAGCCGACTCAAAAGATCCCCGAACCGGAACCCAATAAACGATCACAGATTCGAGCTGTTCAGTTATTACGCTTGATCCCCGACGTCCTGCTGCAATTACGTTCCCTTTTCCTCTCCCCTACGCTATCGATTACATTTCCTCCCCCGTTTGTAAATATACGTTTATATTTAATACAACTTTTTTTTATTTATAACCTCGATGTGTATGCCGTTCGATGTTACGTGTTGCTGTTTTCTGCACGTTGCATCGCAGTGTACTTTCGGTGTTACACGTGTTCACCCGTCAATACTAAACCATACGGTAGAGCAGATTGAAGTATATTTGAAAATTCGCGGTTCTACTCTAATACCACGTTCAAATACGCGATGGTTTCCCGCGTGGCCTGTGTGCGCGCTTCGCGTTCCAGCACGCATGCGCGGTTGCCTTCACGGCGCAAAAGCAAATTTAAAATTTCACATCATGAACGTATCCAGATTAACGGGAATAGCAATATGCAACCGAATCAACATTGACAGCGATACTATCCACAGAAAGTCAAAATTAGATCATTTTCTGATATATATATATAATCGATGCACTGTGAATCTTTATGCACATATAAAGCCTCAACGTTTAAAATAAGAACAGAATTATTGCTACTGAGCGGTGATCGAATTGATTTTCATTTACGAATTCAATCAATGTCAAATGAATAGATCGAGACGTTGCATTCTCGACGCCTATTTTGGAATTCCAGTTAAGGGTTAGTGGAGCTCGTTATGCTTAAGGAACATGGTCGAAATCGTTTAGGAAATACGGTCCTACCTTGATCTGCTCTACTGTAGTCGAGAGACGATCCACCGAATGATTGATTCCTGACCGCAGACACGATGAACGATGGGTCCAAATCGGGTGTGATGTCCGGCTTGACCAGTCGCGAGATGCTCAACAATAACAACAACAACCACAGCGGCGGCAGTGGAGGCAGTAGTAACAACAACAACAACACCGCCTCTACGATCACCAGATACATTCACATCAAGCACGCGGACTCGTCGGTGAAGATATTTCGGGAGACGACGGTCTGATACTGTCAATATCAGTCCTGGTTAAATTCGAAACGCGTATTTACTGGTTGCTGCCGGTGCACGGTTGCACGCCGGCAATGTCGTCGCGGCTCCTTCGATAATCGAATCGACCGTTATCGATTCTAACCTATCAATCCGGTCCCGTCGGTCGCGCACCGACTTTCAATTTTGGAGACTTTCAGTTCTTCCTGCGTAAATACGCGCAAAGTAGAGTCGAATTGCGAGAAGAAGATAGAGCTGTTTAGGATCAACGGACTACCGTCGATCAGGAACAACCCCTCCTTCACGTCATTGTTACACATGTGTACGCGGGATCCAATAATACACCGTTGGTGGATCGTTGGCTGGATGACTTTGAATAATGTGACCAGATTGACGGAACTACGTACCTGCTGCCATTAAAATGTACCTGCTTGTCCCCCTCCGACGAGAAAAAAACAAAATTCACCAACGGTACCCCTATCTGTTAGTCGCATGTAAATGTGAAACCCGCGGTTGTCGCTACTTATGTTCAATCGTATTAACTAATTAACCAGGTTACTTTACCTTTGGTAAGATCGACAGCACAATTGAAAGCTAATTAACAATTAATGGATTCAAATGATATGCTAGAATAGGGCAGTCACCCTATGTATTTTTTTACACCCATTTCTGCACCGATTGAGACTGCTGTTCGGTGGCTTATTTGATAACGTTACCGGCATTATATCCGGTTAACTGTTTATTTTTCGCGTTAACCGTCCGACTCGATTTTAGATGAAATCGTTAAATTCTTCGAAACCCGGTTAACATTGTCGGCATGTCAAACCGTTAAACGCAAATTCCCACGTGTTGACAATTGCGATCTGGCGAGATGGTCGGCAACTCTGGTCACGTTACTCTTAAATGTTACAGTAGGAAAGTTGTAAATGTTTTTCATAGAATGTTTGATGTATGTTATATCAAGGTGCGATTATTGACGACGAGAGGAAACGGGAAAAGGGTTATTGTACTGTACCCCCTGTCGGTATAATTGCCGCGAGCGATCGCTACAATCTTATTTTTTAAGTGTTCGGTGTTCCTACACGCTGTATTTTTTTCGAAGAGATTTTTTCAAGTCGAAGACGAAACAGAGGATTTTACGGAAGACAATGTTTCCATTAAAGATCGTTCGATGTGATATTACCGTGGCACACCTCACTTTGTCAATCTTTGTTGTTGAAACTGTGAGAAGAGTATTGCGCTATGCGTGCTGCCAGAACCGCTCCATGCAACTTCTTTGCAACGACGACTCGACATGTTTACGAATATTTCACGATCCTTTCGCTTGCGCGAAAATTAGCCCTATTTCTCGCTCGAAACATAATAAAATAAAGACGAGACGGTTGGCAGCCTTCAACGCAATTTACTCCGAGGCGTTCGATCCACGATAGTATCTTAATCCGATCCAAGTGGACTCGAAATTCGCTGGTACATTCCATTAGTACCTAACTGGTGGGTGAAGTCGAGACCGATCAAACAAACTACAATATAATTATAGCAAGTAAACAGACACTCTAGAACCTAGATCGGAGTCTGGTTAGGTACAAGCAGCCTGGCGCTCCGTCGTGAGCAACGAGGCCACGCCCACTAGACACCGAGACGTCGCTCCCGGAAATGAAGAGCGCTCGGTGCTCGTGCCTGGCCTGGATTTTGCGTAGAGAGTGCATTGATATTTGCACATGACATATCTGTATTTCTTCTCAACGTCCCAAAATGAATGTTCGTTAAGTTCTTCGCGGATGCTTGCCGCTGTTACTTAAGGGCTTCTGTAATCTTATTCGGATAAGACTCGCCGGACCATTATTTGCTCGCAATTTATGCTTCCAACTGTTCTCAGTCGAGTCAGAAATGAATCCCGTTCATGTCTTCTTCGAATTGATTTACCTATTTCTCGATGTCCAATGCCGGAATTTGTTTACGACTCGACCGAGCACTATCTTCGGTGCGACGAACGACGTTATCTTCTAAGAATGTTTACTGTTACTCGAATGAATTCGGTAAACTCGGCAAGTTTGCCCACGACTGCTATGAGATCCGTTCCATAGGGACGGAAGCGAACGCGACTGCCCGTCACAAATTTTTGAAAGTTCGTGTACGAGAATTCATGAGAAAGACGTCTTCGCTGATTCTCGAAGTGCTAAATTAAGTGAAAGCCTTGCCGCTCATTTCGCGACATACACACGACTCGTCCCGCGCTCCGTTTTTATCTTGAGAGATAGCCAATCGACGTGTGTGTCGACGATAATCATGAGTCATTCCTTGAAAGGTAGTCGTAGAAGTTGTTAGAGTTAAAGCGTATACTTCGATGATTAGAAGTACGTTTGGACGGAGTACCTGATTAGTACGAGAAGAATGCCGAGCTATGCCACAATCGATTTTATTTTGCAGAACTTGTTCTAGACGTTTCGTATAAGCCACCAGTTCACGATTCTCCCTCGTTACCGTCGCGCGAAAATGTTCGCCAATTCCTAGAGATAGAGACGAGAGACGTTAACAAAAGAAAATCGTGAATTGTTTTGCGTGGCGTCGCAGAGATCGAGATAGAATCCGAGCTATACGCTTTATCTGTGACCTAATAATTGAACTCGATGTACGGTATTGATATATTCGTAGAATTAAGAAATCTAATGCTCCCAACAGACTGGTTTCCAATATCTTCCGCGCGGGCAAGTTTTTCAAGGAACTTCTTTCTCGGCGGGATCGTCGTGCGGTTGTTTCAAAATTTCTATAGATTACGATGATCCCGGCTCGTATCGATTGACAAATCAGTTCGAACAAGGTCGAAATTTGGTGCTGGCTAGATCAGTCTTGGCAATGGATTGCCTCGCGGCCCACCATTCTGACCCTCGAGAGCAGTTTCGCCGACGCTGTTAGGCCACGTGGACAATCCAGGGCGCTATCTGGATTAGATATATGATCGAAATCGATTGGATAACTGAATTTCTATGTTTAATTTCTCCGAAATTGTAATACCGCTATCGAAAGCCTTGCTTGCTCCGACGTTTTAAATGAAACATTATTTCTACCGTCTTCCGATGGCGGCTGAACGTTGTACTTTTATAAATATGGATGTACTTATATTTTGTACAGGCTGTACCTTACACGACCAGGATCTGTTGACAAAATGAGATTATATGTATGTATATGTATAGTGTCGGTGTTGTAAGAATAAACGTTTTACGATAGGGTTGTTACTTTTGTCCACGGGAAATGTTGAAGGGTGTTTCACGTTAAGTTTCTCCGGCCGGATTTAAAATAAATTGTGATGCACTTATTTCATGTAACAGCATATACAAGAGAAAATAAAGTTAATGTTCTGTCGCAAACACGGTTTATATTAACTCTCTTCCCCCCCCCCCCGGCTTACCGATACACCAATGAAAACAACTGTCATTTTAATTCCGAATATACTTTATAAGAGTTCATAAAAATATTATAAATTGTTTTTGTAATTTGTAAATATAATATAAAGTAATATGTATACGATCACTGTAGAGGTCGCGTTTAAAGTATTTAGTTACATTCAGTTACAACGCATAGCCAAATTTTTTGTATAAATCTGCTTCATACTTTCTTGAAATTGAAGGCCCGTCAGTCTCTGAGCGAAGTATTACAAAATAACCCGTTTCGGTACGCATAAATAGAAATTGTTGCGGGCAATATGCATAAATGTTGGCGCGTAGCGCAATATACATATACATCTGTATATCGTATCCTCTATTGAAATCATATTCTGACAATTAAATGCAAACACACCGAATAATAATCAACAATGATTAAACATCACATTCATAAAAAATCGTTCCACGAACGATTCTTTCTAAACGCTTATAAAAATAATTTATCAGATTCACACGTTCGAACGCGTTTCTCTGTAGTTAAAAGTTTTACAGGGATCATTACAATCAATATGGTAGTGTTCCTTGAACTGTCCAGCATTGGAAAACTCAAAACATTACTCACAAACTTACAAAGATATTGCGTCTTATGAGAAACTATAAAATGGCAGACGTCGACGGGTATAGCACAAGAAAAGCAGGAGAAATTGTGCACAAGAAAAGCACAATGTGTTTTGCATTCGAATATGTATGTACATTGACAGCAAACGTCCCGCATTGTTCAGCGCATAACATTCTACAGATTACGTTGTTGAGAATGCTCGAAGTACATGAAGTCCTGAAACACAACTGCATTAGTACCCAATCAACAAATCGATTACCAAAGACGAAACGATGAAAGGAAACTCACTATTAGCAGGCAAGCTCCAAGTAAAACGGCCTTAATCTTCACATCCAAATCTATGGGGAAAGAGATGCCGAAATTGTCGGCATCCGTGAAAAATTCCCTGCCGAATCCGCTCCATTCTTTTTTTATGACACCAACCGTGTGTTGGCCATCGGCAGACTTCACCTACAGACAAACTTCGTTGTTTCGTTTCGTGTTGAATACACTTATTTTTCGCATTTTCCGTAGGTACATTGGGTCGTTTATGTTAAGACTCTTTTTTAGTGTTTTCGGCTTTTAAAAAATTTCAAAAAATTCTAGGATACATATTCGAATCTCTACTTTAATACTACTCTACTTTAAGAATAAGAGTCTCCCATTCTTTCCCTTTAGAAGAATTCAAAAGTGAAAATTTCGTCTAGACATAAATGATCCACTGTATTCATGGAGGATTAAGTAATTACATAGGGCCGGTCACAGATGGTTAAACCATTCAATATCTCTTCCATGGGAACAGAGTTTCCCAAGTTGCTTGCAAATTACCTTGTACGTTACTTCTACGAAACATCGAAACCACGGCCCTTTGATGGTCAATACGGTGTCCCCAGACGCGTTGCGAATCGAAAACGACGGTCGCCAGAAACTCCAATCTTGCGACACAAAGCCCAACAATGTGTCACCGGAATAGACCGCCAGTTCCTAAACAAACAAATCACTATCATTTCACGAAAACAATCGAAAACAGGCAGGCAGACTGTCCAAATAGACGAGTTTCTGGGCTGGACGTGTTTCGAACAATACGGCCGCAAGTAACCGTGGCCGGTGACCAGGTCGGTGCTGTTCAAAGAATAAGCGATCGTGACCGGGCTTTCCGATGGAACGACTAACATTTTCGTCGAAGGTGATCGTCGCAGATGGTGCGCACGTGTGCAACCAAGTTCGCGCGCGTCATATGCGCGCCGCATGTTCGACAAAGCCGCTAACGGGAGGCGTTTTGCGAGAGAAATATTCGTTGGTCGCCATAAATAAGGGGGCAATTACGGTATCCAAACGTCCTTCGTGAACCGATCGACCGTACTTATGCACAGTGAACTGGAAACCCATTTCTCATGGTCAAAATCGAATTTTTCAAGTGTCGTATCTTGAACAAATTCTGACATAGATCAATCGATAACCCATCAAAGCTTCGAAATAAAATGTATTAGCCATTTTCGATAATTATGAAGAATCGGAAAACAGCAATTTACAATTTTCGAAATTTGTTCTGCCTCAACCGTCAAAGCTACATAATTGATTGTTACATAGAACGATTCCGTAGAGTGCCATAGACCCTCTCAAATATGTACGAGTATAAATTTTTTTATAACATTTAAACGTATATTTTCAACTTTCAATACTTCATAGAAAGATATGTAAGAATATAAGAATGTATTCCAGTAAAGCGATAAATTCGTGCATCGAACAGGATATGCAGTGACTCACGAAAAGCTGACGCACATATTTCTCAAAATGATGTAGGCAGAAATTCACAGTTTCAAAACGAGATCGGAGAAAACCGGATCGTTAAAAAGAAATAAGGGTCCTTATCTTCTACAATTAGAAGCAACGGTAAACTGTAATTTTGCACGAGTGAGTTAGAGCTTAAAATTGGAAATGTCTGCGAGCTAGTTACAACGGGTAGAGCTTTTGTTACCTTGATAAAAGCCGATGATAAATTGCGGTAATGAAGGCGTTAACTTCGACGCACGAATTTATTGGTGTTGGTAGTTAGTATTTCCGGCACGATCGGTTCCCGTCAAGGACCCCGCTTTGTTTCTTCGGACGGCGCAAAAAGATGATGCATATACCTGCAAACAGCAAGGACAGCAACAGCTGTCACACCTGTAGGGTCGGACCATTCGAAGGACTTCCCTTCTGGCACCGTCGATCACTTGAAATTCGCAGCTCCGATGCGCGCCCAAACATAAACGTGCACATATCCCGGATTCCTCGGCAACGTAGTATACCGGCTCGCCCCTGATGTTCACCACGCTGTACTTGTTTCTCGTCTCGAACCCAACGAATGCTGTTTTTCGAATAAACAGAAGCTCGATCAATTTCCATTGCCCCCGCACCACCAAAAATTATACTTTTCAAACGTCAATTTTACGTTTGCCAGCTTCGAGAATTTTTCCTGCTTGAACTGTCGAAGCTATGCGAACCGATACTTGTGAAGAACGATTCTGTAGACCCTCTCGGACATAACAGTGCATTTCAAACAGATCGCAATGATTTTTTCGTACCGTTATTTTTCTATTATAAGAATCAAGAGTCTCGAGCAACGAAGTCAACATTTCTTAGACAATATTATTTCGAAACAGTGCACTATTTTCGAAAAATAATTCGACCAAATGGAAACGATCTGCGGAATGTGTAGCAGAGCTATGTTGACAATCGAAACGATCTACAGGTGGAGAAACGACTAACGTTTCAGACCCTAGATCTTTGGATCGATAGGCAAGCTCTTTTAACTCGCTAAGCTATTTCGAATTGCGCACTATAGGTTTAATGGACGGCCGGCTACTGTGCTCTAACGATCCATTTGCGACCCCGTTACACTCGATTCGAATGAACGACACGAAGACGAAAATTGATGATAACGTTAGCGGCACGAACGAGCAACTAACCTTCCATCAGCTCGACTTTTTGGTGGACGAAAAGATGGTCAAGGGCCATAAGGTATTCCAAGCCGGGTGGACAGTTCGTATTCGGTGGCAACCAACCACCTGAAATCAAATTTACAGTGGTTCCTCAACATAAATGATCTTAGTCGAGCAGTTTTCGGCAAAAAGACAATTCCGGCAAATGAGAGCTGTCAAAACGTTAACAATGTAAAAGGTTAAGTATGTTTCAATAAGAGAATTAAGGATTAAAATATAGAATGCAAAGATGTGGTAACGATGATCAAAGTTTTGTTCCGAGTTGAAAAAATCGGAAATCGACGAAATTTCGAATATAAGGAGCTTATTGTGGCACCTCTTTTCCTCATCCGTGAGGAACCTGGTGTAGCCTTTCTTCCGTTTCGAGCGGTACCTGTCCAGCGTGTCCCGAAACAGAGTGCGGAGTCGCCTCCGTACTTGTTGCACCTTTACTTTCCAGGAAGTCTCGTAATATTCGGACTCCATCGCGCACAAATCATTTCACTTTTGACTTCTCATTATTTTCGACGCGATCTTTCTGTGAAAAAACTGTTCGCGTTCAACGATACTCGATCACGAGGTTTCAAACTTCTTGTACTTAGGAAATTTCTCATAGGTAATATATTTCACTATGAATTGGTCAAAATCACCGTGGCGCCGTTCAACGGCGAGCGCAAGATTTCATTCGTTAACGAGACCGTTTGTAATTAATCGGCGATATTGTATCAAATTCTTTTCGAGCGTGTGTCGCATGGCCGAGTATTTTGCAAAGTTATTAACATCGCCGAGATTGTGTCCTTTGGCATCGACAGCGCTCGATGCACTAAACTAAGAAACAGTTGTTTTTCGAGCGATTCTCCGACTCGGCAAAACGATAAAACTCGTGTACTTTTCCTGGGACACATTTGCTTCCTCGGGCTGCTCCGCTTCACGACGTTATCTTCGTAGATAAAGGAAACAATAAATACTTCTCCACACGATGAAGATTTTCCAACTGTTCAGTAGGGAGTACTATTTAGAGCAACCCACACTGTCCTCGCGTTTCCTCTTGCGTTACGCTTGTACCGTGCATACGCCGCAACAATTGATGGAAAATGATTTATTTTCTTCTACGAGAACTCGATTATCTGTTCAACTAGCCGATCAAAACAATCCCAATCCAAACAAAGAGCGGTATCTTCGGAACATAAATACCTTTTCTCCGATTAACGATTTGCTGTTCGTTCAATTACAGTTATTCGCACACGAGATACACTCCGACGACGTTCGAGGTGAATGAATAAAAATATTATCTTATCTACGCCGACGAATTTAGATGTGCGACTCGCGAAAATTACCGATTCGATCGAGCATCGTTGTTCTGATCGAAGCGTAATTTTTAATTGTCGCGAGCACGGTGGCAAACGTACGATACGCGGTGGACAGTGCGTTTGCAAAAACGAAGGTCTGTCGTGTCGTGCAACATGATTGCAGCCCTTCGACAGCAGCGAATTGCGAATCCGCCGACGCACGTCCGGCTGACCGCGTCGCGCAGCGTCGTTTCGCAGATTGGCCGGGATATTATTTAATCTTCGTACACCGTTGATTAACCATGAATCACCTCAACGTGCAACCGGTCTCGTCCCCTCGATCTCTGTCCGCCGTTATACCAACGTTCTCTCGAAATTAACGCGATCTCTAGAACGGCTAGACCTTCTACGACACACGGTGCCTTAAAACAACCGAGGATATTACGTAAAAAATTATGTGATAACGAGGTGTAAACGCAACATGCAAATTTAACCTTTTGCACCGCGAGCAATTAAGCTCCACGTTGCTGGACGACGCTAACGGTGGGCGGTTCAGTTGTCCCCTAAAGTGCAATCGGTTAAAAGTGAACTATACTAATCGCACTCACGATTCTATCAGAGAGTTTCTGTTTATGTTTAAGTAGAGTTCCATGACTTATAGTCCATGCAACACTGCTCTCTTCAGTGAAATGGGATTTCTAGCGATCCAAGAGGGAATTGAACAGAAGAAAGTCTGAAGAGAATTTACCTCCGTATAGGAGGGTTCATTTACCGGGAAAATAACGTAGCATTACCGGACAATCGTCCAGCAACTCTGACCCTGACCACGTTATATGCAGCGGCAGACTCTATCTGGGGACATAATTCACGGGCTGCGATAGGCTCGCCATTTATTTACTAACGCGAGAGGTGTGCACTCAGTTGTAAAAAACATACAATTGTTTCTCCTCAAACATTTGAATGGTCACTCCTCCTCGATTCTTTTTAATTCGGTCCTGTTCATCATCTGGAGAGTCGAATCATCCCTCCAGTTTATTTCTCGGCTCTTCCGGTGGAGTTCCCACGTTCCAAAAAATTTCGAGCCCGACCGTGATGTCAACGACGAGTCTGCATCGTTGAAGAAGAATTCGATCCGGTTTCATTGGTCCATGGAGAAGTTCACGTGGCAGGGTGATCGACACGGCGGGATCGAGATCACAGAGAAAGGTAAGTAAATTAGCCGATCGGTTAATGCTAATTATTCCTTGCACTAAAATCCCTATGGAAAGAAGACTGCGCGCCCTCGGTTAAAGGGGCCCACCGTTCGCACGGAATGGCGCGGATGTATTTACTGCCGATAAGAGGGCGAGCTGAGCCAACGGGAACACGAAACTGGATGTCACTTATCCCGCATACGTGACGCTTCCATCAACGAAGACGACTATTATCTACTTACTGATCGTCACTTGGCAAACAGCGAGACGGTATCGTAGCTCGTTTACGGCCTCTTTTCTCTTGAACTGCGGACCACCGATAATGGTAGTCGACTGATAAACGGATTTGAGGTAACTGTACGGAGCATCCACCAATATTCGGGAACGTTTAGCCTACTAACCCCCATTTCAGCCAACTTGAGCATTTATTGTGCTAGCTACCTGTTTCTATGTACAGTTGCCATTTAGGATTACAGTTGATTTACTCAAAGGATTATAATTTCAGAGTAATCCAATTACAACGTGTTCATTTGTAATTCAGTCAATTAAATTGCAATTAATAGGTGTACAAATCACTTCGCTTACAAACCAGCAAGATATCGTTGAAATCTTGGGAATAATTCCCATTATTTTCTAAACATTTCCTTCATTTTACAACTGATAAAATTACTAACAAATTTCAATCTAATACAATCATTCATTGTGAGGACTACGAATGAATTTATACACCTAATGCAAAATACAATGTAAATGAATTGGAAGATAACCAATTTTCCTGGTGATAAGAGGAGGAAGAAGCCATGTAAAGATTTCAAACACAAAACATTATTATCAGTAGACTACTATTGTCAACGTATTAAAATTATTCGAGAAAGAATTAAATGTGTATCCGGCTTCCATCATCTCTTCCAATTACTGCAGACAATTTTTATATCGTCTAAAAATCTGCAGTCTAATTACAATGTCCAACACCAAAATCGTTTTGCAATAGCTGTTGGGTGATTCTTATACACTTTGTCATCCTAAAACGAAATCTGAAAGCAGAATTGCTCCACCACGCAACGTTTTCGAAAAATTTTGGTTTTTGTAAAAATGCCGGATTTTGTTACCAAATGACATGTTACGTAAAAACTAAACACGCGAGAAAGTTCAAATTTGAGTCCGGAGATAGAGGGAACTCTCCTCTACATACTCATATAGTCAATTATATTTTTATGTACTTCCTAATAGTTGTAAATGGTTGTTAAAGTTTGAAAATGTGCCGACGCGGGTACTTTGTACGCTCTATTTTTGTATTTATGCCGTATTTATGCTTAATTACATACATTTTTTTTCTTTTTGGGTGCCAATCATTACAAAAGATTATAAAAATACGAGTTATATTCACATTTCATTGTGGAAATGCTTAATAAAGAAAATTGAATATAAAAACTTACCTATTTCTGATGTAAACAAATTATAAATGTTTCCGCCTTGCTTGACGCTTGTTCCTGGTATCCCGATTTTCAATCGAAACAAGGAATACAATTCCAGCATTAATCTTTCATCAAGATATTTCAACAATGGAAAAACGTTACAAAGGAAAACACTTATGTGCGAAGCTTGCTGATTACTGCTGGACACTTATTATCCTACTTTTATAATCTTTTGTAATGATTGGCACCCAAAAAGACAAAAAAATGTATGTAATTAAGCATAATAAGGACAGACATAGTGGTACCAACGTCGACTACGCATAGCGACGGCCCTGGCGAGTCGTGAAAAGACTGCAATGGCCGTCTGGCGCGAATGTGTCGCGCACACGATGTCAATAACTATTTTCTTAATCTTCTCGTATACTAAGGGAATCAAATACTTTTCCTGAATGGTTTCTTTACCAGAAATGTCTGTAGAATGCATTCCTGTATAGTAAATTCCTGCTGGATAAAGGATTTTTCACATAAATACAAAAATAGAGCGTACAAAGTACCCGCGTCGGCACATTTTCAAACTTTAACAACCATTTACAACTATTAGGAAGTACATAAAAATATAATTGACTATATGAGTATGTAGAGGAGAGTTCCCTCTATCTCCGGACTCAAATTTGAACTTTCTCGCGTGTTTAGTTTTTACGTAACATGTCATTTGGTAACAAAATCCGGCATTTTTACAAAAACCAAAATTTTTCGAAAACGTTGCGTGGTGGAGCAATTCTGCTTTCAGATTTCGTTTTAGGGTGACAAAGTGTATAAGAATCACCCAACAGCTATTGCAAAACTCGAAAAAAGTTTGATTTTGTTGGACAGTGTTATCAGTGACTAATACGATATCATTCATAAATTGATAATACCCGCACAACTAAATCGCAGTATAATTCGATTAGCGCAACTATTAATACGCATAAAGACTGCTTTATAATGTTGTTCGCCGCGAGATAAATTGGTTCGTATCGTTATCCCTTCCCTCCACTTATTCACTGAACAGGTAATAATCGGTTCATCGGCCATCGCGTAAAGTATAAAGGATCGAATCGAGGGTAGGTCGGTCTTATGTCTCTCGTCGCGCGGTTACCTTTTTGTTTTAAACAAATTAAGTAATTAACACGTCCGGCGCGCGCAAACAGTGTCTACTCGGTAAGGATGCGATTGTTTAAAAATACGATCCAAACGAAATCTGATACGAGGCGATAAGCGCGGCGTAAACATGATTTTTATTGCGTGCTGTAACTACGAGACGGTGATTCGAAACGATAAACGTGGTGCTTTAGATAACATTCTCTTAACGTATATTGCATAAATCTGTTGTTAAAGCAAGAATTCGACGAGCAATGAAATTCAATATAATTTGAAGAAAATGAAAACCGTACAATTTCAATTCGTGGATCACACAGATCCAATCCCGTACATTGAAAGGTTAATGAAATCTAATTTGCATGAATATTTTACCTGGTGGTACCATCGGCATACCAGGCTGCTGTATCGGCATACCGGGTGGCTGCATCGGCATATTGGGTGGCTGCATCGGCATACCTGGTTGAGGCATCGGGAATCCGCCAGGCGCCGGTGCAGTTGCAATCGGTTGCATCGGCGAATACGGCGGGGGTGGTTGCGACGCATACGGAGAAGCCATATTTCACTTGAATTTCAAAGAAATTTCACTTCAAAAAACCATTCAAATACCTAAACACCTACCTGTCAACCAATACAATACATTGCTTTTACATTATCTTTACAGTTTCGATTATTTTTTCATTATTCAAACAGCAGACAATCGAAATTACCAATTGACCTTCATTGGTAAATTCTAAGTATTACTGACAGGAATGATATATTTGACATTGTACGATTCAATTGTCACGAATGTTTGAGACGCGTCTATTACACTAGGATAAAACAATGACAGTCGAGAATAAGAATTGAACTTGCGGTAGAAGGATATAATTGTTAAATATCCTGATAACACTTGACAGTTGATTACTTGGAACTGTTACCCTTTGCCCTTGTCTGTGCGTTGTTTTGATATTTAGGTTATGTTTATATAACTGCTCGGTCGGTAACATTCTTCGTGCAGACAGCATCCTTACGGGCGGAGTAGTCGAGGTAGTAATTAGTTACAAGAAGGATCACACGATGACACGAAATTCCTAATCGTGATAGTGTAATGTTATTGTATAGTCAGGTCATTGTCCCCTGGTAAAGGTCGTTGTAACTTTACATGAGGACACGAGAGCTATAGCCGATAACTCAGCATTTTTTTTATTGATAACAATCCTTTGTCTCCTGAGCACGTCCATGATCGATAACTTTTTCGCTAAATTAACCAACTAATTTGAGGATTGTGGAAACTATGTAACGTATAATTAAAAATCGTTACTTGGGCTACGGAACATATTAAAGAAACACACACTTTTAGATTTTCAGTATTCTTATCGATGCTATAATTAAAACTTGCTCTCTTTTATCGTTTATTTCTATTATTGTACAACGAATTATTCCTCCGGTGATGTCATGTGTATATCTTTAAAAATTTCTATTCTAGCAGTTAGTAACTAATTAGTCGGATAAATGTTGAGATAGAATATAAACAAATCGATACGTCCACGCGAACAGGATAATGGATCTATCGAAATCAAGAATCACAGCTGTCAGAGAAGAAAAAGACCAGGGTGACACCTTAAACTAGATTCCGTCACGGCTGTTGCACTACTTTTTAACAGCCTTGAATTAGGTTTCATGGACCCTAATCGACAGTTTCCTCGTTTATTGTGTACAACCTCGATAACTTTTCGTTCGTGCGATTCTTTTTTCCTCGTACTGTCAATCACGCACTGATTACTCTCCGTGCTCTGCACGGTGAACGAACCGTCAAGCAATCGGGATAATCAGTCTGAATTAGTCGTTAATCAATGAGACGTTCTAATTAGCGACATCGAAAATCATTGATAAGCGGAGCGATAAATGCACGTGCATCTCAAGTGCCAGATGCATTGTGCTCGGTGACAGCTGATTCAGTACAGTGCAATGTGTAAATCGATTCGTTTGCCCTCTACAACTCTACACGTGCCACATGTCTATGTACTATCTACATGCTACGCGAAAAGAAAACAATGGACGCGCGTATTCCTAAACTAAAATTGCTAAATAAAATCAAGCTTTTCGCCCGTGACGAATTCCATTGGACTATAGATTTTCGTTTCGTTCAGAGAAGCTGTAAACGTTTCATCGAATTTTCGTGCTCGTTCGATGGTCCATTCAGAATTGTCTCCCTAGCTGACTAATTATCGTCAATTCGTCACCGAACACAACACCAAAGTGATGCATTGTTCAGTTATGTACACTTTCATCGGATGATGTCATCGTGTCTCACATGTGTCTGCGTTCGCATACCACAAGGTCGTCAGCGAGAGCTGAAATCACATATTTCTATGCGACACATCGACACCGAAAGGACACGGATTATCGGAATGTTAGAGACCGCAAGATACGGTAGCGATTCACGCTTCCTGTTTTACGGAAAACCAGGGTTACGCCCTACGAAAGAACACTATCGAATATATCTTACTTATACATTATACACACGATACCCTATCGGTAACATTTATCGTCGTATCCTTCTTCTTCCTTTTCTTGGTTTTCGAACGCGATACCGAAAAAGAGAAAAGGAACATTTGAAGGGAAAAATAAGTATGTATATGTATATAGTTGAAAATCGAATTTCCTATTCCACGCATGTCTCAGCCCATCTCAATATGTATATCTCTCTTCCAATCTATTGCGATGCGGAGCGATGCGATTTATACTGTGTTCTCTTGTGATGAGCAATCTTCTGCACATACACGGATGAGCCACGTTAGTTTTGTACAATGCTCGATGACTCAATTAATTCTCTCGCGAGAACGTCCGTGTTCCTAACATTATCCGGTACGTGGCGAGCTGTTTACAAATATTTCGTACACATCTTTACGCTACAAGTGTCTTTTTACTCTGGCAACGGGACAGTAGCACGCAAAGCTATTAATAATTATTAATAAATAATAATAATAATAAGTCCGCAACGATTGACTCATCGTTATTAATAAAAACATCGGATGCGAATAACCGGGAAACGTGTCCAAGTACACACAAATGCGAAGAATAGCTGTAAAATTGATTCGTACATCTGAAAGGAACGTTTGGTAATATTAATAAAACTCACTGAACGCTCGGGAGCGTCGAGGTCGTGGATAATGCTGTCTGGAAGATAAGAGAATGACACTTGCATCCGGTAAAGGGAGTTTCCGTGATTCCTCTCTTACTATTTTCCTCGGGCACTGTTTTATATGCACGCAGAACTAGAGAAAGAGAAAGAGGAAAAGATAAAGATAGAACGGACTGTGTTCGGCGCAGCGCCGCTATTCGTCCGCGTTCGCTGTCCCGTTCTGTAACCAGCCAATCGTGTTCCCGTATCGAAAGGAAACCCGAGGTCCGAGCGACGAGATTGGAAACGCGACTTAAGGGCCACGATTTCGGCTCGGTTGAGATAAGTGTCGTGGGCCCGATATATCGTACACAATTGGCCAGGCTGTACTCGTACTCGTACGAAGCAGTAGGTAGTAGCGAGGAGGAAGCGGAGGAGATAGATAGAAGAGGCATAGTGCTCGATGCTCGAGTGCCAGTCGGAGAGGTTCGAAGAAAATCCAAAGCGCGATAAGATGGCGTCGCGCACGTCAGAGCCAGGGAAGAAGTGAGGGGCAGAGGAAAGACAGAACAGGAAGAAAGAGGCAGGCAGGCAGGCCAGGCGACTGCGAACGCGAACGTCGCCAGGGGACTGCGGTGTGTGACAGAGAGTGCGAATTACGGTGCTGTCATGTCCTGTTCGGGCTTGAGGAACGGTTGCGTCTCGATTAATATCGTCGTCGTGGTCGTCGCCGCAGTGAAAACGTAACGCGTGGATGATATACACATTGTATCGTGTCGTGTGCTTTAGTACGTAGACGGTCGTATCGATGCCTTTGTTCGGCAATAAGAGCTGTTCTCGTTGGAGCGCGTTAGCTTCGAGCATACGAGGACGCAGTTAGTAGCGGGTAGCTACGGTTGGCTCTCGACCGCACAGCTATACGGTTCGAGAAAGAAGAATCGGCATCGGCGGTGTGCAATCGGTCCGATCTACACGGGGGAGAGAACAGAGAGCAGAGAGCACTGAGAGCAGCAGCCAGCCTTCCTCTCGGTCCTGGACACGTTGAGGAGGAGAAGGAGGAGGAGGAAGAGACGGAGGCGAACTGGCAAAGAGATGCGCGAGTTCAAGGTAGTCGTCCTCGGTTCGGGCGGGGTAGGCAAGAGCGCGCTCACCGTGCAATTCGTCTCGGGATGCTTCATGGAGAAGTACGACCCAACGATCGAGGATTTCTACCGGAAGGAGATCGAGGTGGACAACTCGCCGTGCGTGCTCGAGATCCTCGACACCGCCGGCACCGAGCAGTTCGCCAGCATGCGGGACCTATACATAAAGAACGGTCAGGGTTTCGTCGTCGTTTACAGTTTGACAAACCACCAGACCTTCCAGGACATCAAAGCCATGAAGGAATTGATCACCCGCGTGAAAGGTACCGAACGCGTGCCGGTGTTGCTCGTCGCGAACAAACTCGACCTGGAGCACCAGCGCGAGGTGGACACGGCTGAGGGCACTGCACTGGCACAGGTATGGGGTTGCCCGTTCGTCGAGGCGTCCGCGAAGAACCGCACGAACGTCAACGACGTGTTCGCCGAAATCGTACGCGAAATGAACTTCAGCCCCGAGAAAGAGAAGAAGAGCTACTGCTGTTGCAGTGTCCTCTAATGATTAATCAAAATCCTGGCTGACACCGGGCTAGCCGAGCCACGTTAGGTAAAGGATATAATAGAATCTTCGTAGCCAGCCGACGGACACGCTCGCAGTCCGCCGGAGTCGATTTCGCTGTTTCTATTCGGCTCAACAGTTTTTTGAGCATGTGCTGTGAATTCGCCAATCAGTAAGACTAACGTGTTACCTTGGATCCTTGTGAATTCAACTACGTCAAAGACTAACGCCGTCTCTTGGTTCTTTTTCTATCGGAAGATCACGCAGTCTGCCACGGGGCTCGCTGTTAAATATTTTAATATACATGGATAGTATTATATGTAATATTATTGTAATATATTATGATAGACGATAAGTGGGCAACGAACGAGGTAACTCCGTCAGCAAAGGACCAATACTCGACAGGATGGGATTAGGAATGAACTCTCGAATGGGCATCGAGGATTGCCCTGCAACAGTTGTTAGGCTTGTCAACAGCGAAACCAAACTCGATACAATTCTAGCTTTCTGCTCAATTTCAACAAAAGCGTACATTGTATGTTTCTTCTGATTCATACAAAAAGACCTGTACCAGCTCTCTCGCAGGCTCGATGCCAACTAACGCAGCATCCAGCATACTACTTTGCAGATATTTGAAGGAATCACTGTGGTGGTTAGCCGTTCGACATAGCGGATTAATTCTAACGACTGAGTAAACGTTCTTATTACCATGTATGTATAGTCGGAAGCTCTATTAGAGAAGGCAAACGGTCTTGTGTACGCGTCGTGCAATGATATCCATTAAAGATATATTATCTATGCTCAAACGTCAGAGGCTGCGGTGAAGAATATTTCGTATAAAAGAGTTTTGAAACGGTGTGTTGTTAATGTTTCCGGTAACGAGTGTGTACAGTTCTTATTAGTAAAAATATATGTTTTTATTAAGGGAAAAAGCGTAGAGTCTCTAAAAATAGTCTCCACGTCGCGAATTTTATACCCGGATGATTGTATTCTGATTTTAATACGATTCCTTTGTACACCGGATATATTATTTTTTGGCCGCATCAATTGGACTGGGAATTGGAAGCGCGGTATCTGGTGCTTTATTCGAGGGGAATGTATTGGATGTAAACTAAAGAGGAGTGAACACCGACAGAAAGGAGAATCGTGGTAATCTAACAGTAAAAATATTAGTACATAATGTCAATCGTAAACGTAATTATAGGATTTATATGGTAAAGTCTGTACGATAGTAACAAAAAGATAATACAAAGACTTTGTACAATTCCAATAAGTTTTTTAGTGAATTTTTCGAGCCAGCAAGAGAAAGCAAGGCTGCAAACACCTGTTTTTATGCAAAGGCTTGCTGGTACATTGATCCCTTCAACTGCAAGACACATTACGTGGTTCACGTAAGAATATCCGATATATCCATTGCTTTATTCCAAACACAAAGAATTTCATTTCAATCTCCTTGAATCTTCTTAGCGACGCCGATTGCCATTGAGTTTAGCGCGAACGTAAACCGAAGGATGTAAAAAAAAAGAAAAAGAAGCAATGGACTCCCTTATAAGTAGCAGTAGGTCGTGTGTAATTTTTCTCGTGTGATCAAAAAAAGAAAAAAGCGAAAAAAGAAAAAACAGACGGAAAATCATATTTATAATATCATAACAGTCACTACATTAGCTTGATACGTTATTATTTAACACGCCACCATCAAGAACTCATTAATTTTTCCGCGTGTATGTGTGTGTGAGTGTGATCGTCGCACGACGTACCGTTAAGCAAAATAAGGGTTGTTCGCTCGACTATCTTTTTTTTTCCTTTTTAAATCGAGTCTAACCGGAGCACGTTAACCCTCGCCAATACACCGAGAGACACTCGACAATTAACACAGATGACTGTGCCTGGGTATACCTGGACCCGTAAAATTTTTTTTCACTTGTATAAACATTTTTACCGTCGAAACAATGAATTTTTTACGAATTTCTCTTGTCCTGAACGGTAGTTCTGTTGAAGGCGGTAATTCCTATAGTCGTCGAATGACAAATTGATAAATGCTAGCCGCCTTCTGGGTATAGATGGCTTTACATCCATATGCACATAATACACATATATATACACGCGTGCGCACACACACACGCGCGCGCACATCCATGTGTCGTTTAGCGAGGGTTAATACAGACTTCTGAAGAGAGATGAAACAAAAACAAAAAAAATATGTATTTATAGTTTGTATAATATCTACTCGTTCGTCTAGATTTTACCCGTTTTTCGAATCGCATTGCGATGTTGAATTAAACGATACTACTTCCCGGCAAACCGCAGTATCGAAGGACCCCGAAGTCGAACTGAAAAAGCTTCAAACGAACTGATGTACAGTATTTCTATCATGGGTAGTTAGAGGAGAGTCCGACGATACCCGTTCCGCGCGGGAAGAGCCATCGGATGTACGTTAATTCGTTTCTTTTCCAATTGTCGGTGCACTTTTGGTAACGGTCGTCTCGTGTCGAGTACGCGCGGCTCTGCAGCCACACACACACACACACACACACAGAGAGAGAGAGAGAGAGAGAGAGAGAGAACTTCAAAAGATAATTCCACGCAGCGCACAAAACTAATAATTTATTGCGAAAACAAAAACATCCAAAGCCAGGTGAGAATCGACTTGAAACAGATTTGATTGTAACACCGCCCGAACGCTAATTACTAGATTGCGGACTTGATGTACTTACCTAAAACAGTAGAAACTTCACAAGAATTTGAAAATTTCTGTTCGACGTGACTATTACTTGCAATCGCTTCAGAAAATCTAAAAATCCGCAGTCTATTAATTATAACCAGTTCTGGGATCAATATAAATTAGAAAATAGGAGACAGCCACGCGTATTCGACCGACAAAGGGTGCTTAATACGCCACTCATCGGTTTAAGATTGGCGATGCGTATGTATACCGACACGTAGCGAATCGGCCATCTAATTTCGTTACTCTGTACTCAACTGAAGAAGAAAAAAAAAGAAAAATGGAAAACAGGCCAGGAGGAAAAGTGAATAGGTAGAGGGAGGGGGTGGGGTGGGAATGGGAAGAGGGGGAAGGGTATAGGGGGACAACAGATAATTATTCGTATCCTCTATTTTATCACTCGGAAAAATTCATAGTCTCGCTGTGATCCCGTAGATGTAACCGCAGTTTTTCTATTAAAAACGACCGACGATAATAAACCGTCGCGTGTAAAAGCCATTCAACGGCGAATCAAAGGGCCTCTTTGTGAAACGTGTAATCGCCTCTCGCTCTATTATCGTTACGTTTTTTCCGCCCTCCTGGGTTTTTTGTGCTTCGCGAAAACCATGGATTGGCAGAAGGACTTTAAAAAACTGAGAGAGAGAGAGAGAGAGAGAAAGAGAGGAGAGGGAAAAGGGCTTATTAACTGACTGGGGATAGCCTTCCGAGTAGCTAGCCCTCCACTGAAACGAATAAGGAATAAAAAAAGAGGTTTCTATATTTGTATCGCTTCTGTACACGCAATACACACATGCGCGCGCGCCTGCATACACACATACACACAGAGAACACAAGCGTGTTTAAACCGGACACGAGATCGTGTTTAAGAATATTTTTCTAAAGGGTACGCGTTTTTCTGAGACTTTTGTACGAGACGAAATAAAATTTGTCCAATTACTCGGAAGGTTATTCAACACGTGAAAAGTCGAGCTACATATGTCCAAGTCAGCATATCAGTGTCAAGGACCAGGTTCGTTTTTTTTCTTACGCGTTTTTGGCCAGCAAATCCTACCGATTTTTCAAGACACAGGAAAAGAGAATACATTTTGGAAAACGATAATTTAAGGAAAAGAAAGCACAAGAATTCACCATCTAAAAAAGAAGAACGATTCGCATACGATTTTATAATTAGATATAAATAAATGAATAAATAAATAAAATATGTATACAATATATATATATATATATATATATATATATATATATATATATATATATATTGTGTGCGCGTGTGTGCGTGTGTGTGTATACATGCAGATTTGTTACGCAACTGGGTCACATTAATTCGAAAAAACACCACGATTTAGATGTATATCGGCCTTTCAGTACTACCTGCGTATCGATATTGAGTACGAAATACGTTATATTTTTTACAATGTGAAGAATCTGTAAATATTATAGCGTCGAATTATATATATAATATTAATAATAATAATAACGAGAAGGAATATACCGATGAATGATTATCTGACATCCGAGAAAAGACAACAATGAGAATGGCTAACAGTAAAAAAAAAATGTGCATTTCCGTTAAGAAAGAAAAAACCATGGTTTGTGTTTAATATTCGCGGGACGCGGTACGTTTTCTGAGTTTTTAGCGTTTTCTTTGATTATTTCTTTTTTTTTCTGTTTTTTTCGTTGACTCGTTCGCATGATCACTTGGGTAGACGGAGAACGGATACTCGAGACATTTATACAAACGACACCATCTGCGAAAAGAAGAGTAATTTTTGTTCGCTGGTAATTTTAATCTCTCTCGTGTGTTCGTTTATTCTGACTTGCGTCGAAAAGGGAAATACATATGAAGGCAACGCGCGTTATTTTTTACATGTAGTAATGACAGAATAAAAATGAAAAGAATGGAGAAGAAGTAGAAAGGTATATCAGAATGTATTATTTGTATATTTCTCTATTTAATGCGAGTGAAAATAAACGAATAAGAAATCACGAAAACGCATTTTCTTTGCGCGAAAGAATAGAACACTCAACAGCAACAACGCGTGGCAATGTTTCTTCTTTTTCTTTATAGTGCATTTGTTTTACGTCGCATAATTGTATTGGCGCATTTAGCTACGATTACCAGCATAAGAATCTAGTCACTACAGAATTCTTGTAACTCAATGACATGGAAAAAGAAAAGTTCCAGCCAAAAAGCTTCAAAAAGGAACGTTTTTACAATTGTATTACCCTATCGTCCAATAAATTCTGTTCTAAACTATTATAATACCTTGAAAAATGGTTCTTTTTATTTTTAATTTAATTAATAAAATCAGACATTTGTACGGTACATCATTCTTATTGTTACCGGCATTGAGAGACTACGATTGGATTCCAGAAATGATAGGTGAATACGCAACCGAACTTTTGCGCTTTTTATCTGCGAAGTCAATTTTTCCATGGAAGCATTGAGCTTGTTCAGCGATAGCTACCCAAATGATTTTATCTTGAATGAAAAACTGGTGCACATTTTTTCTTTGTACGCAATTTTTTCACATTTTTTTTATTACTAACCATTGTACTGGCATTTTGGCAATATCGCACAAATATAATATAGAATAAAAATGAACAACATTTGTGGTATCAATTAATCCTCATAAACAAAACATGAGAACCAGAATTCGATTTAATGTAGATCCACTAACCATAAGAAACCATTACAAAAACGGACGCGTATGTCTAGAAATAAAATCAGTCGCAACGGCCCATAAAAAGACTTATAAATTAAAACTTAAAAAAGAAATCAGAATTCATTTACATAACTGTTTCTTAAAACATATGGTTAGTTTAACTTGAAACAAATAATTCATTCATTCGTTTGATACACTCGTACGCTTCTGTCGCAGGTACTTTCATGCAGGCAGAAATGATTTCATGAGTTACATAGAAATTAGAAATTTTTGGATCATGAGATCTCATAGGAAGTTCTTTATACATATCATTATAATCCCACTCAAAGTTGAGACACCGATCAGAAAACCGGCTACAATTGTTCACCAGTTCCATGAAATTATTATAATCGTCCTGCGTGACTCTGTCCAAGTTTGTAAAGCAACTGTTATACAAATCCGCGTAATGAGTCTGGCATATGATTCTTTCGAGTTGACGAAGCTTTTTCATCAACGATTCGTATACCTTTCTTCGATTTTGCGGACATTCGCTTAGAAGCTTTTTCGCGAAGTTTGTGAAAGACTTGAATAAAGACGGAAATAGATCGGTTCCACCAATGATTGGGTACTCTAGAGACAAACAACAGGCTTCTATCATCAAGCGAGAGAAGTGATCGTACCCTTCGAAGTCATTCTTCCATCCAAAACCATAATAGTATATTTCGATAACTTCTGTGCTTAGCCTGCGATAGTCTTCATCGGTCGACCGAGTAATTAAGTACCGCAAAATGTCTTCCCTTAACAAACTCAAGTTCGACAAATAATCCCGCAGCTTCTCCGGAGTCGTAGGATCCTCTTTCAATCGGTTTATCACATTAAAACAACGTCTTTCGTAATCTTCTATTATAGCAATCGCGCTCGTCTTCCTCCGCATTAGGAGCCAAAGAGGCGTGAAATGTAACTTATCTATTGGTTCGATCACAGCTTGAACCTCGTCGAATATCTCCCTCTTCGTAGAATCTGAAATTCTGTGGCTCTTGGTTTCCAAGAAATACGTCAATACTTTTGTTATTTGATTAAAAGTTTCGTTGCTCGCGTATTTCGAGTTATACTTATCCTTTCTCAGAAAAGACATTTTCTTAGCAAGAGCGATAATCAGATTCTTGAAGTTTGTGCTTTTAGTAAATTGAGCTTGCAATTTGCGAATACTATAGAGAACATAATTTACGTTTGTTAGATTGACAGTATCCCTTTCCAAGTATGGTATGAAGACATTGTTCATCAGATTATCCTCCTCGATTACAGAATGCTCCAATAGAACTATTATAAATTTCATGAATTTTCTTCCGTCCCATTGTGCATCTCCTGTGCAAATAGTTCTTAGGATACTAGTTAAAAGTATTTCATTATTGTCCCCTCTAATCCCCATAAACGGAGATAAAAGAAGTGTGTCGTTGGCAGGAATCATTGTGCCACCATAGTCTTGGTGGCCAATAGTTATCTTTAAAATAATAGTCAATATTAATCTAAGATTCTTCAATAGGAATAGCAAAACAATTTTCAAATTCGTCGATGTCTGCAAATTGGAATTTCGTGTGATGAAATCGTTAAATGCTTCCTCCGTGTGTGGGGATTCTAAGTAGTTTTTGCCATCGTGCTTTGTCAGATACATCATTACGATTTCGTAAATATCTGGTATCACCTGAAGCGACAATATTTTCATGACTAAAGTATAGCTGAGATTCTTGAATTCTTCGTCTGTCGACTGTTCAAGGACGAAAGTTAAATATTGTAATAGATTAAAGCAGTCTTTCTTTCCTAGTAAAGATCTGTTTGTAAAAACAAAATCAAGTATCGATCTGTCCCATTCTTTGTGACGACATAATAATTCCTTCATAAGCTCCTTTTTACCTTCGGATATGGCACAACAAAGTTCTTGCAAACTTAAAACGAAACTCGACTCGTTGGGATCTGGTTTCGACGAGAAAACCTGTAAACATTCTATGAGATGAGTATTTTGCGACAGCTCCTCGTTGCTCTTTATAAATTCTAGAAAATAGTAACATTCAATTCCAATAGATCGTTGCAACGAGATCATGCTATTGTCTTCGTCGTCTATCTCTGCCCAGTTCAAAAAGATATTGCAATCGATTACTTTAAATTTAATTAACAACAATTCTATCAAATGTCCGTTTAACGTTGCTACTGCGGTTTTCATACGACTTTCTTCGTATTTTTCGTACGTTTCATTTCCAAACGTTACGTTGTACAATTTTTTTAAATCTCCAGACATAGAAATTATTTGGAATTTATGCTCTAGGCAATTATGTACTGTGGAAACCAATTTTTTCAGCATAATACCATACCGCTCGCTTTTTTTTAAACTCGATGATGTTGCCAGAGGTATAATCTCCGGATTTGTTAACAGTTGTAGGAACTCCTGAAGATTATTTTCATAGTCTTTCATACTTTCTTCGAAATTCTGAGATTGTACACCGACTTCGTTCAGTCTGACAAGTTTGGTGTATGCAATTGATATTGTATCGTATATAATGTTCATCGACTTTGGAAAAGGTAATTCTTCTACACACTTTGTCATTATGGCCAGTACTTCTGTGAAGAGATCGAAGGGCATATAGTAAAAGGACTGTATTAAAACTTTTTCGTATTCTAGCTTCCACAATATTTGTATAAATAAATACGGAGATATCGGTGGGCACATATCAACTAGATGGCCACTGACAATGTCTTCTGCCAAACGCTCTTGGTTCTTGAACTTAGTATTCAGTAATAAATACAAGTAAGATAGAGCACATTTCTCATTATTGACCAGACTCTTTTCTTTCGTGGGTATGCTATAAGATTCAAATAAGTTCAACATTGTTTCACACACTTCATCAATGTGACTGATACTTTCTGACGTTGCCCGTACAGTAAGAAATTGAAGACCTTCGCATTCTTGGTTCTTCTTCATCAGGTATGTTTGAACCTTCTTATAAAATACATTTAGTTCATCCATTGTCACTACAATTATTAAATTACGACCAAATTTGTACAATTCTTTGAATTAGTGCACAGCATGTGTCAGTTTTCTTGTATGTATAAATGTATGTTTTTATATCTCTGAAAATTTATTGCGATCGTTAATACATGTATATAGCGAAATATACAAATTCCGTGTTAACAATACATGCTGCTAACCAGAATGCTATACATTATAAAAATGAGTAAGTACATTTTATGTAAAATACGGTAAACACGCATTAGAGAGAAATATCGTTACCATGGATGTCGGCAATTTTATTATTATCGTGCGTCTCTATGGTCAACGGAAAAAATATGCCGGTACTGCGTGGTAACTTTATCATGGAGGTTACGTCACTGGCCAATAACAGTCAAAAAAATTACGTGCGATCCGATTACATCTCCTCATAAAGTGAAAATGGTTCGTGCGTGGTACATGGACAAGAGGGACGCCGATCAACGGCTAGAACATCATAAAGTACCACCAGAATTCGTCTCCCTTGATCACCTGTTCGAAAAGACAGGTGTCGAATATTTCAAGGTTAGGTTAAAGTTCAATATCTGTTAAATATGTATTTCGTAACTATTCTCGTATAACAGTTGTCGATCATTTCATAGATAACTGATACGTTTCATGTTTGATCATTATATTTCTACGTAGCTATTGCGAATAAATTTCAAAATAAATTATTTAGAAATGCTTCCTTATGTATTATTAACGTACATACATAGGTCAATCACAAGAACTACCAAAATGATAACACACTGACAGAATTGAGAGAGAAACGTAGTTACACGTATGAAGATGAAATTACATGTTCGAAAGAGTGTTTACCAAATTATGAGGAGAAAGTAAGAGATTCGTGTAAAGCACGCGGTATAGTAGCGTAAATAAATTATTAACAATCAGTTTAAATTTTTAGTTGAAGAACTTCTTTACTGAACATCTTCATACCGATGAAGAAATAAGATTGGTTCTAGATGGATCGGGATATTTTGATGTAAGAGACAAGAATGACGAATGGATACGTATCGAAGTTGTAGCTGGAGATTTAATAATTATTCCCAGTGGTATATACCATAGATTCACTTTGGACATTAACGTAAGTATTTTGTTTCTATAGTGAGTCCAAACAACTTTCTGTGTCATTGTTTCATTTTACAGAATTACATAAAAGCAAAGCGCTACTTTGTGGGAGAGCCTGTCTGGTTACCATATAATAGACCAGCTGATAATATGGAGTGCCGAAAAAATTATATCAATCGTTTGAACGAAGGTTTCAAAGCTCAAACTGCTCTCTAAATACCGCATATTAAGTTCAGCAAAATAGCAATTACTTATTCGTACGCTTAATTAATATATTGTATAATGAAACAAACTAACGTCTTTTACATATTCAGCTTTTATAGTGTACATAAATGAATATTATAGGGATACATATATTTTTGTAATTCGAATTTGTTATATGTACAGTTTTAGAATAAAACTTGCATTCATTCTTAATCCATAAGATAATTACCTACAGTTTATTTTTATTAAATTATGTACATAGATACAAAAGCCTTATTTAGGCGAATACTGAGTGTTTTGTATATAAAGTTTCGATTGTAGATCACTAGTTTTCCATACGGATTCTCGTGACTTTTTATAAAAGATTCAATTTATACCTATATTCGCGTTTCGAAGTTTTAAACTTCTATTCATTCTAAATCCATCAGTTATTACTCGAATACTAATTACATTCGACGTTTCTTTGTCTAACGAATAACATCACGCGAGAGTGTCGCAATTAATATATATATATATATATGTACATATAATTAACCTGACGTGACTTCAAAAGAAGCACACGTGAAAAATACATCCAAACGTTAATCAATTATAAATTTCATCGTCAAGATGTAAAAAGATCAAATCAAAAATAAAATAAATACTATAATTATTTTTCATTAGAAAAGGATTATAGAAAATCAATCGCTAATAAAAAAGAAAAGCTAGTGCCTTAGTCCACACAAATATACACGCATAAACGAAGTGTCTCTACTAAATATATAAATACAATATTGGGTATATACTCTGCAGTGTTCGTTTTAGAACAAAAAATGTCTTCTCTAATATTTTTCTCTACTAAACTAAAAATCAGCGTTCACTGTGAAATTGGTTTCGAGTTTGTCCTGCATCACTCCCCATTTCTGATATTCTCCAACCTTTTTCTCGAAGAAGTTCGTTTTACCCTCCAAGGAAATATGTTCCATAAAGTCAAATGGATTTTCGGACAGATAAACCTGCATATTAAATAACATAATATAAAATAACGTACTGAGCATTAATCGATTCTAGAGCGATTATTGTTGGCACCAATGTACCTTTTGAATGAGCCTAGCCGGACTTAAAATTACTACTAATTACCAACATTTTCACGCACCTTTTCACAACCCAGTTCAAGAAGCAGTCTGTCCGCAACAAACTCGATGTACTGACACATGAGCTTACAGTTCATGCCTATCATTTCAACAGGCAACGCGTCTGTTAAGAATTCTTGTTCAATTGCGACAGCATCTTTGATAATGGATGTGACCCGTTCCTTCGATGGTTTCTGCACCACGTGTTTAAACATTAGGCATGCGAAGTCACAATGTAAGCCCTGAAAAATAGAACAAATTTGTACCAATGTCTTTTAACGGAATATCGTGTGTGTAAACAATTTCTTTATTGTGCCAACCTCGTCTCTAGAAATGAGTTCGTTGCTGAATGTAAGGCCAGGCATGAGACCTCTTTTCTTCAACCAAAAGATAGCGGCGAAACTACCGCTGAAAAAGATGCCTTCTACCGCAGCAAATGCTACTACACGTTCGGGAAAAGTGGCAGACTCGTGGTTTATCCAATTCAATGCCCAGTTAGCTTTCTTAGCAACGCACGGCAGATTTTCGATTGCGTTAAATAAAAAGTCCCTGCAAAAGAAATTGTGTGAATCATAAAGAATTTCTTAACGAACATAATTACACGAAAGTTACCTTTCTTTAGCGTCCGCGATATATGTATCGATCAACAAAGAATACATTTCTGAGTGTACATTTTCCATAGCAACCTGGAAGCCATAGAAGCAGCGTGCCTCTGTAACTTGCACCTCTTGGCTGAACCTTTCTACAAGATTCTCATTGACAATTCCATCAGAGGCAGCAAAGAATGCTAATACGTGAGATATAAAATGCTTTTCGCTAGGAGTTAAAAGATTCCAGTCAAGCATATCCTGCAAAGAGTGCGAATACAGTTAATGAAGATACTTGAAACATTTCTTTAGAATTTTAGAAATATATTAACGCTATACCTTAGAGAGATCCACTTCCTCCGCAGTCCAGAAAGAAGCTTCCGCTTTCTTGTACATGTGCCAAATGTCAGGCCACTGGATGGGGAACACAACAAATCTACGAGGATTCTCTTTAAGCAGTGGTTCCAGTTCTTTGTTGAACTCGCTATCTTTAAGTTGTACTTTCCTGACTGCTTTTGTTTTAGTCACCTAACACAAATAAATACTATTAATATAAGATATAGTTGATTAACTAATGATATAGTATACTAGTTACCCCATTCTTTACTCCATTATCCTGAGAGATTGTTGGTGAAACACAGAACTTCTTAGGGGATGTCTAAAAAAGAATGAATTAAAATTGTATAATTGAAAATGCTAAAATTTTTCCTTTTTTAAGTTATAGCACTCAACACGTTTATATAGGTTTATAAAAAAAGAATAATATGTAGTATAATAATAATTATAGCAGCGTCATACTTGCATAACTGCATGCAATATTGTCATACCATTATCAAAATCTATGATGTGTACAAGGAAACTGAATACCTAACAATGAAATCATCATCCCAAGTGATTAAGTCTAATATTCTAGTACATGAATTAACAGTGTGCCGTATTTAAAAACATCTTCATTTTCCTTTCATTTCACAAACATAGAAATTAAGTATCAGTGTTATGCACATCTATTTTTGTTGAACTTAACCTTGTACATAACATACCATATCACACGAACTTTATCCAGCCAAAAATGTTTCTATTTTCACTCAATTTGTAAATATATAATCGTTTCTTATCATAACTGTATACAATCATTTTATGAATAATTACAAAGATAAAATTTGTGATAACGTATGATACAGCAAGCACATGTTTCAGCATATACATTTGTTCTTAGTCATGAGCACAGCAAGCAATTGTGAACAATATAAAACGCGACATTTACTTTGAATCATAATGTATATACCATTACATTTCCATTTTATTGGAAAAAATTTAGAATTTTAAATTTGTCTACGAAAAAAAAGAAAAGTTACTGAAAGTGCAATTAATGACAAGCGCTAAGTTGATTCCTCTTCCTCGATTAGAATTAAATGTTTTTTACTGAATGTAATTACGAAAATAGAAAACAAAATTTTTAATTTATTTTCCTGGATGCACGACCTCCTTAACAATGTAATAAATTTATATAATTAAATGCAATTAACGACGTCTTTCCAGGTATTTAGTAATCAGGGTGGGGAAATTACCGACAAACTGGTAAATAATGTGTAAACAATATTAAACAAGAGAATAAAGCTAAATTTACCTTTTCTCTGAGTGAAACATCCTCAAAGTGTTTAAGAATATTTTCCTTCGTTGAAACTTGAAGTGGCATGGTGAATTTTTAGATCGCTTGAAATGATGATAAACTGATACTAGTAAAGAGTCTTCTTCACAAAAGAATGATCTCTTGCAAGTCAGTTGCTTGAATGTCCAAAAAGCGATGCCACAGAGCCAGACGTATACCCTCTCCCGACGTCAGTTTTCTCCTGTTCGCGCCAAATTGGTATTGACCAATCAGCTGGGTCGTCTTTCGGCGCCAAAAATTCGCGACGCCAAAACAAACTAATATCCATACAACGAAGTGATTCAATAATCTTTTAGAATAATTTACATTGTTATGCAATTGAATTCAGAGCTAAAAAGTGTAAAATGAAAATATTTTCCTTCCCGCGCATTTAAAGAGCCTGCGCGTTGCAATGGAAAAATCACTTCGACACGCACACGCACTAAACATAATCGACAATAAATAGTTGGTTTCAAAGTATACCAGCGGCGAAGATAAAATAAATTTAACTGACTGCAAAGTGAGTCCTTCTAGCTTTAATCAAAGCCCTAAAAAATTAAAACATTTAAACAGGAAAGCCTTGTAATATTATTTTTAATTTGAGTGTGAATGATTCTTCCCGTTTTCGCAATGAGATATAATGCAAACGCCGGTAAGATTATTTTGTGCACGACAGTGGCGCCGTTTTCGACTGGAAGCTCAGTTAGGGGCCCGTACAGCGTCACTGAACGGAGTGGCAAATCGCTCAAACTGTTATTCAAATGTTACCGACAGTCGCACAGTGTATACTCTACCTCCACAGACAAGGTGTTGGAGTAGACCAATCACCCAATGTATTTTTCTCGGGGGGCTCTAGAGTAGGCCTGCAGCCGAGCTTGTATATGCGAGCCGAGTTCTCGTCATGTTATTTATATTTCAAAATGCAATTTTGTGCATGAAGTTTCATCGTTTGAAATTGATAATATAAACATACAATGATAAAACATAATAAAATTAAAAAAACCGCATTAGTCGGCAAGATTTGAAAACTGGTCGTCCAGCTGAAAACTTGATACGTTACCATAGCGGCACAATGACTCTTGTAGCCTACAAAAAAGAAAACGGCGTTACATAGGAAATAATGAAACTTTAATCGTCAATATCTCGAAAATTATTAAGTGTCTGTCCCTATAATGGTATATATTCGTGAACACGAGAACGAGATCTATAAGTGTGCAAAGTTTCAACACAATCAGTGACCCGAAGGTTGCGGCTTCTCCTTGTAAACCGGAGTATAATATAAAGGAATATATAAAATAACGTTCTTTACAGATCACATCTAGTTATTTACATAAATCTATGAAATAGTTGTTATTGTATAATTATTTTCAATAAGGGTTATACAAATTCTGAATCAACATTACTCAACATTATATCCATATACTGAAATGCTTGATAATATCGATGTGCTGATCTTCCAGCTGTAACTCGCATCATGTCATTTTACGCCTGAATTTATTTCGATAATTGTAAGCTCGGCTTGCATTTTCGAGTACCACAGAGGAATTCCTCTCTACGAGTACTCGCACAACCCTAGTGAGCACTCTCATTTCCTCTCTGCCTATACCTGGTCTCTGCTGAAATACCGACATAGCAAAAAATCAGTGATTTTCTAGCGTCCTCTACCCAAATAGAACATACAGACTGTGCATGCAACACTGTATGTAGTCTGTGACTCAAAGTAGAGGGTGGTTCTTTATCATAGAAGCACTTAGGACTTAGGTACATGGGTAGGCAAGAGTACATGGAAAGATCAATAGAATCCTGTCGTCATCTCAAACAATATTGACTCGATAAAATTTGTTAATTAGGAAATAGAACCATGAAGATTTAAAAGAAAGATCGAAATCATGTCGAAGAATAATATCATTTCGCAAAGTAAAAGAAAGTGATAGAACGGCAATAGATCGAAGTAATCTCTTTCACGTAAAAGAGAACAGATTTTTTAAAATACTTTAGTCACATTAAGCTTACTGGTGGTATTCAACCGACCAGACCTTTAAAAAGAAAATAGTTCTTTCTATTCTCGATTCTCTTGTAAACAAAACATTCTTATTTGAATCAAAAGCACCCATCTTTGAAATTGTAATGCATAGAGAATAGAATTTATAGAGTCAAATCCTTATGTTGCATACACAATGATTTTTATTCTGGAGATAAAGGAACGAAATTATCCCTATTAATCCCTATTAATGTGAGTGTTGCATGAACATTAATATCAGTATAACAAAGTTGAAGAAATTTGAATCGGGGGATAGAAATTCAAAAAATTCGATTAGACACAAATATGTAGAACAGCCGCGTCCCGCGGCGGGACGTACGAGAGGAGAGACGAAGGCACTGGAAGGCACGAGGCACCGCTGCGCAGCGAAGATGCGCGCTGCACGAGAGAGACGTTGGTGGGGGAAGCAGGCAGCTCAGGGGCCCCTACCGTGCCCACCACTGGCGTGCACCGTGCTGGTATCGTTCGGCGAGCATCACTCCACATCACTCTAACATTCGTGCTCCGAGTTTCGGGCGTAGACCGGTTTCGCTTGGCTATCGTTAACTTTTCAACTGTGGCGGAAATCATGACGTCATGAATCAAGTGTCGATGACAAACCGATGATACATCGAAATGATACGGGATTGTGTACACGCTAAAGTGTTTGCTTTTCAATGTGACTGATTCCGTGAGGAAACATTCTAGAGATAGCTGCACTTGGGTTTTCGTCGCGAATCTATAGGTTCGAAGCCGTGGTCTTATGAAGGTAAGAATCTGTTGTTTCCTCCTGCCGATAGGTTTCCCCGTATGCAAGTGTCAAAGTCAAAACTCGAGAAACCCAACGGAGCATTCCCCGAAGTTTTATGTTCCCTGAACGCATGCATCACGGACGATCTTGGGATCACACCTTTTTAGTGAGTTTCGCGAGCGAACGATAAATACTTTTAATTCCATAAAGAATAAATCATCGTAATGTTATTAGCGGACTGCGGCTGTTTATGCAAGCGCGGAAACCAATCGAACAGAAACGAGCTTGCCGCACCGAGGCTTTTATCACTGTTGAAACTATGTAGATAAGAGTCTTGTCCAACCCCATTGCATTTTTTATTTTATCAGAATATCCGCTATAAATGAATAAATCCGCCGTCCAGTTACGAAATTCTAATCTGTATTCTATGTCTTGGCAAAAAACTATTAACGAAATAATGTATATAAAAAAGACATTGAAAAAATAAATTTAATTATCTGTATTACACTCAAAGGCACAGGTAATTTTATAACTGTTGAAAGCATCTACATATTCTATAAATTCATTACGTTTTCAGAGTTGATAAAGCAACAAAGATGTCAGATCATTTTGGCCCAATCACATTAAAATGGGATCCGAAGAATTTGGAAATTCGTACAATGTCTGTAGAGAAGACGTTAGAACCCTTGGTCCTACAAGTTACCACGCTTGTGAACACAAAGGGTCCCAGCAAGAAAAAGAAAGGAAAGTCAAAGAGAGCTAGTGCTCTCGTAGGAACTGTGGAGAAGGCAACTAGTAATTTTATCGAGAAAGGTGAACAAATCGCTTATGAGAACCCAGATATTACTGCCGAGATGTTAAGTGCTGTCGAAGAAGTCAAGAAAACTGGTGCAGCAATGAGCATTGCTGCTAGGTATCATTTTCATTTTTTCTTTTCAATCTTATAGCATGTACATATTTTTAAATATATGTTCATATTGTTACAAATCTGAACAGGGAATTCTCTGAAGATCCTTGCTCCTCGTTGAAGAGAGGCAACATGGTCCGTGCTGCGAGAAATCTTTTATCCGCAGTGACCCGTTTACTTATTCTAGCGGATATGGTGGACGTGCATTTGTTACTGAAGTCCTTGCATGTGGTGGAGGACGATTTACAGAAGCTGAAGAACGCGTCCTCGCAAGGAGAATTGTTAGAGAACATCAAACAATTCGGAAGAAACGCATCGGAATTAATGAACCAAGCAGCTAAGCGTCAGCAAGAGCTGAAAGATCCTCAGTTGAGAGATGACCTGGCTGCAGCCAGAGCTGTGCTTAAGAAACACTCCACTATGCTTCTCACTGCCTCCAAAGTTTACGTTCGACATCCCGAGCTAGCCGCGGCGAAAGCGAATCGCGATTACGTTCTAAAGCAAGTATGCGAAGCCGTGAATACCATCAACGATGTCGCACAAGGCAAGACTCCTCTTGATAGTCAACATCCTTACGAAGGGCCCGGCGAACTGGCTGCCGCGTTAGATGACTTTGACGAGAGAATGGTCATGTCTCCGCTAGCGTACAACGAAGTACGCACAAGACCCAGTCTCGAGGAAAGACTGGAGAGCATTATCAGCGGTGCTGCACTGATGGCAGACTCCTCGTGTACCAGAGATGAACGTAGAGAACGCATCGTTGCCGAATGCAATGCGGTTAGGCAAGCCTTGCAAGATTTGCTCAGTGAATATATGAATAATGTAAGTATTCCAGGAATTCTTTTAATAATTCATACAAAAATAAAATGATTGTTAGAGGTGTGCGAGAACCCGAGAATATCGGGACTGGTAATGAAGTAATTATTTGGGATAATTAATTCGGTCGAGAATTTTATTTAGGATTGGGACTGCTACTCAAATATTTGAGAATTCGGAAACTTTTGAGAACCCACCCCGATCCTGAATAATTTCTTCATTTCCGGATCCCACGTTTTCGGGTTCTGGCGCAGCTCTATTGACCATATGTGTACAAGCTATCCACATGTAAAACAAACTGGTCGTTTATTTTAATTTCTCTATGATTTCTCTTGATTTGTCTTGATTTGTCATTCGTAAGATACATTTTTGTATAGTCTACATTTCGCAGTTGTATTTACAAACTTGTATTTTAATATGTTCATTCTACTCATTTGTTTTTTATTTTGATGACCACAGTTACAGCTCGCTCGGGGTGGGAAACGGGTAAATATAAAAACTTTGTGTTCTGGCACTCTCTTTGCGTATGATCTATAAATTAAGCAAAATACATTAATTGCTGAACACTACTAGCTCTCACATACAATAATGCTCCTACTCTCCTGCAATGTCTTACAACAAGCACTAATTTGATCGTCCTTAACAGTAGAGTGTCTATAAATTTCATAAATGACCTCTTGTTTGCACAGCTGTAAATATGACATACTTCCACGATATATAATATAGTTTCCAGTTGATAGAAATGAAGAAGTATAATAGAATAGACAGATAGTGCATATTCCAGATGTAACTTGAGACTTATTGAATTTAGACAGACTAACTAGTCATTGCAATCGAAGTAAACATGTAGTTTGAACTGATTTCAAGTCGATCATAAATTCCAAATATATTTACTTATTTTCTAACATAACGATATTATTTTATTGTGTGAGAGTTTGCATCAACTATATGATTTCATGCATTCTTTTTTAGATTTGCTTGTGTACATAGCTTTTTTTCTTAATGATTTGATATTAAACGAATTGAGATCTACTTTCGATTAAACATACTAAATAATGTAATCTCTGATAATCATATTAATTAAAATATTTCCATATGTTACATTCTAATAATTTACTAGTAAAACAATAGCATAGATTTTATTTGAATGCCCGCAGTACGGTAATCTCTGTGCATCGTTCATTATAATTCAAATATAATTTAACAGATGGGCGTCAAAGAACAATCCGAAGGTTTGGAGAGGGCAATTGATCACATGTGCAGGAAAACACGGGATCTTCGTAGACAATTAAGAAAAGCCGTAGTAGACCACGTATCGGACAGCTTTTTGGAAACAAGCGTGCCCTTGCTGGTTCTGATCGAAGCTGCGAGGAACGGTCGTGACAAAGAAGTCGAGGAATACGCGCTTGTCTTCACAGAACATGCGAATAAATTAGTAGAGGTAAACGTTTTGTACGGCAATCAATATTCTTGCGCATTTCTAAATATTACACATTATGTGAACCTGCATAATCAACTTCTGATGTAATTGATTAATTTTTCATTCATGCAATCAGGTCGCCAATCTGGTGTGCAGTATGTCCGGTAACGAGGACGGCGTAAAGATGGTTCGCTATGCCGCAGCACAAATTGGTAACTTGTGCCCTCAAGTAATTAACGCGGCCAGGGTATTGGCGGCTCGTAACAGGTCCAAAGTAGCTCTGGACAACATGGAAGTATTCCGGCAGGCGTGGGAGAATCAAGTGAGAGTATTGACGGAAGCGGTCGATGATATTACCACCATCGACGACTTCTTGGCCGTGTCCGAGAATCATATCCTAGAGGACGTTAACAAATGCGTGCTGGCATTGCAAGAAGGCGATGCTGATACCTTAGATAGAACTGCGGGCGCGATCCGCGGCCGATCGGCCAGGGTCTGTAACGTTGTCCAGGCTGAGATGGATAACTACGAGCCCTGTATCTATACCAAACGGGTTTTAGAAGCTGTGAAAGTTCTGAGGGAACAAGTAATGCCGAAATTCGCGCAGCGAGTAGAAGTCGCGGTAGATGCTTTGGGTAGTAATCCTGCTAAAGAGGTGGATGAGAATGACTTTATAGACGCTTCAAGATTAGTTTATGACGGAGTCCGTGAAATTAGACGCGCTGTATTGATGAATAGAGTAAGAACACCTCAAGTTTCAGACCGAGGCTCGGATTAACACGCCTGCGAGAGAAACCCTGCTGCAGAACAGCTACACTAGCAATAATATTTGGACGGTCTTAAAAAGATAATAAATTATTTAATATTGGACCATACGCCTTCGCATTTCGAACATATTAAAAAGTCGACAGTAATGGAACAGTGTCCTCAAATTCTTCTAATCTCTTTTCAGTTTTGTATATGATTTCTTCAATTTTTCTATCAATGCCTAAAGTTAGTATTCTATTTAATTTCTAATGTCATTGAAATCGGAAGGTAGGTAGCTGTTCAGCAGTTTCACTCGCCCGTGTAACCCTAGCTTTAAGTTTTAAACAGAGACTCGTTACTTGCGTCGGTCTGATATAATTTTTTTTTAGGCGGACGAAGATTTAGATCCCGAAGACGTCGAGCTCGACGAACACTATACATTAGAAACCCGTAGCAAATCGAGCGCTCAAACCGGCGAACACGGCGTCGACGAGTATCCAGAAATCAGTGGCATAACAACTGCACGCGAAGCCATGCGTAAGATGCCAGAGGAAGATAAGCAGAAGATCTTGCAACAGGTGGAGTTCTTTAAGAGCGAGAAGTTGAAGTTCGATAAAGAAGTTGCCAAATGGGACGATGCTGGAAACGATATCATCGTTCTGGCGAAGCACATGTGCATGATCATGATGGAGATGACAGACTTTACCAGAGGTCGTGGACCTCTGAAGACTACTATGGACGTGATTAACGCGGCTAAAAAGATTTCTGAAGCCGGAACGAAATTAGATAAATTAACTAGGCAAATTGCGGATCAATGCCCGGAGAGTTCTACCAAGAAGGACCTCCTGGCGTATTTGCAGCGTATAGCATTGTATTGTCATCAAATGAATATAACTAGTAAAGTTAAAGCGGATGTACAAAATATTAGCGGGGAATTGATCGTGTCCGGATTGGATAGCGCGACTTCTCTCATCCAAGCAGCAAAGAACTTGATGAACGCGGTGGTTCTTACTGTTAAGGCTTCATATGTTGCGTCAACAAAGTATCCTCGACAATCTACAGTAACTGTGAGTATCGTTGATCAAAGTTTGGTAATCAAAATGTAAATCTTAAGTACTCTTTGGCTCGTCCACTGGAGATATTGTAATCAGTAGCATTGTATTAATATATATGGTATATTTTCGCATGCAAGTAACATTAATACTGAAACTTGTTTACTAACTAACAATTGGATTACACAGTATGTGAGTATTTATGTAGCTATGCTGGCCACCGATCGTTTCCATTTTCCGCTAATCATTGATTGTTTTTCTGTTCGTTTAGTCACCGATCGTTGTGTGGAAAATGAAAGCACCGGAGAAGAAACCACTGGTACGACCCGAGAGACCAGAAGAAGTTAGAGCCAAAGTACGTAAGGGTTCGCAGAAAAAAGTGCAGAATCCGATACATGCACTCTCAGAGTTTCAGAGTCCTACGGAAAGCGTTTGAACGCTCATGTGTAAGTAATTTAATAAAAGTAAAATCTATAGACAGCATCACCTTTGGAGAGCGATTCGAGCAAGATATTTTATTTTCTACTGAATACAACGTTCAAAGACTTAATCTGCATTTATTAACGATTTCCTGTGTATCACGAAATGTAGACACTCTTTCTGCAAAACGATATCTCGTAGAAAGTTAAAAGACGGAATTAAATGTTACTAACATATTTTAAATATCATCAGTGTACAATCATATTATAGCGTATTGATATAGTTGTAATACCTGGTAGTAAAGGAGCAATTGAGAAAGATTTTAAATGATAAAATACAAAGAAAAATTCATTTCACGTTTGAAATTGTGATAGAGATGGAAAACATTCCAAACAGAAATATAATGAAACTATTTGAAAATAAAATATCTTGCGTAAAGTAAATGTTAATATTCTTTGTAATTATTGATCGATAAACGTTTGGAAAAGCAAGAAGAACACTATAATGATCATGTCAATTTTCAGATGGAACTTAATTAGATCTCAAAAAATTAATCTCTTTTTGTAGAATATATATGACATTTAGATTTGAATTATTATACATACAAACTAATAAGTGTCAACTATATTTCATAAGATATAAGAGTGTTTTATGATTTGATGATATTTGATAATATATATTCATATTGATTAGAACGCGTTTTAATCACTATGAAGTACGTATGGGTATTTAAGTAAATTATACATTACTTAAATAAGACGTTTACAATGTTTTACTACTCGTAAATATCGATAATGATTACGAATATATTTTTTTGCAAGTGAAGACTTCAATGCAAAATGTGACTCTAATATATTAATTAATAATCGACAATAGCAATTAAGTATCGAAGGGATGCCAATTTTTTCATTATCATGTGTACAATTGATATACAAATATAAATTTTTTATTATATACATAAATTTTTATTGGATTTTTATTAAATAATATTGAGTGATGGGTGACGTATATATATTTAAACATATGTGCACGACAGCTTATCAAAGGCCTCATAGTTTTTTATGTTGCGATATTCATGAAGACTTATGCATACGCAAACAGAAATGTTGCAAACAAATTTGACTTTTTCGCGTTGTCTTTTTCCACTATTTAACCATTAATACACTTTATTACACATATCTGAAAAACTAACACCTCTTAGCGACAGAGTGACTATCTTTTGAAGTATTTAAATGTCTAAACCTTGGAGAATAAAGATTGTTACTTCAAGTAATGACAACCGAAGCGACAATGTTTTAAATTCTAGATTTTATAGAATGCCTGTGCTCTGCACCAAGGTCACAGGACAGTCGTTCGTCTTCAGCGTGATAGTATCGAGGGAGAGCTAATTTATGATACCCTCAAGTGTCTATGCTACTTTCTCTTCCTGGGTTCTACGAAGACGAAAAGTCAAGCCAAAATGTATATTATAATCTAAGAACACTGAAAACTATCAACATCATATTTTAAATACTGTTTCAGCAGCTTCATAAATTTTGATTACATATAAAATGCTAATTTAGTAACCCATATTTTAAGTTACATTTGAAAATAATATATAATAAATAAAAACCTAATTAGTACGTCGTAATTCAATCAAACTGCAACGGACGCTTCAACATCGTAATGAGTAATTTGGGAATGGTCAATTTTATTTCTTGAATGTACAATTAAGACTGTACGGTCTCCAAAATGTCTATTTTTACGTGATCGTAGTTTATAATATTCGGCAGCATACAGCCTATCACGAGGCATCCGAAACAAGTGTGACGTCAGGCAGCATGCTGCAAATTACTCCACGATAACGAAAAAATAGGCATTTTGGAGACCGCACAGTCCTACATTAGACTTTTACGAAACACAATTGATCACTTCTGATCTGCTCATTGCGATATCGAAGCGTTAGTTTAGCCCCCATTTACCCTTGCAAGTTTCGTATACATATATACGTATACGTATATGGGTTTGTTCTGTGTATGTAGTTACACATAGCACGAAGTTACGGTTGCAGGCACAGACTAATTTGGGTAGAGGACGCTAGAAAAACACTAATTTTTGCAACGTCGGTATTCCAGACCATGTCTCTGTCGATAACATTGTTTCTGCAGTAGACTGTGCCTCCATCTAGTGGCAACAAATGGAAACAACATCGATAACATTTGACTAACAGTTTAAGCGTTTTGTCACTGCGTCCAGTGACACTGTACGGACCCCTGAACGAAGCTTCCGAACCCACCCAGAAATAGTGTTTACGGTATAGGGTTGATGTGACAGAAAAATATGGAGATTTCCAGAATTTCCGAGTGAAAATACAAGGATTTGTTGTATCAACTCCCACAGTCGTTGTCTGATTTACCTGTTTAGAAATTTTTGCTTTCAATATCTCTGAATCCCTTCATAGTGTTCCAGGATTTAGTAGACTTAGAAGCCTGGGCCCACGGGGCCCCAGGCAACGGAGAAGTCTTAATGGCGTCCAAAAACAACGCCAATGATAAAGGCATGTCAGTACATACTATGCTGCCATCTAAGAAACAAATGGTAACCAAAATAAACAACAATAAGACGAAATCACATGAATCATCCCAACTCGGAGCATACGGGAACAGAAGTAACAGTTACAAAGAATATAATAGATAATGCAAACTTATCCAAAAGAAGACGTGAATATGTCCTCAATCAATACCCAGCCTCCCACAAGAGGGCCCTGCGTATGTCTCGGCCACATTCAGTAGGACCCATGCAAAACCCAGGAACTCCCAAAACGCTCTCTTGTTAGCCAAAGCCTTTAGTAAAAATTACGAAGGTGTTGACGAAATTAAAAACGAAGGTTTTGGAAAATTTATTATAAAGTTCAGAACAGGTATCCAGGCAAACAACTTCGTGAAATCCGACAATAAGGACCTACAGGGAATCAATGTATATATCCCCAAATTCCGAATCACAAGGAAAGGCCTCATCAAGGGCTTTTCCACTGATTGCAATTTGGAAGATATAAAGGAATTCACAGACTCCCCAGTTCCCATTCTCAATGCTAGGAGACTCAATAGGAAAATTAGAAATCCACAAACAAACACATGGGAGTGGATTCCTAGCGAATCCATAGTTATCACCTTTGAGGGTACGAGTCTTGCAGATTACATTAAACTTTATAAATTAATCCATTCACTGGTAGAACTATATATAGAACCGTTAAAAATATGACATAACTGCTATAACTGTATATAACTGCTTTAAAACAGAACACACTGCCAAATTCTGCCGCAGCAAAAAACTGTGCAAAAATTGTGGTAATTCAGGACACAATCTCACTGATTGTCCTACGATTGATACACCTACCTGTGCCCACTGCAAAGAAGCACATCCAACTCTACACCCGAGCTGCTCTTCACTCAAAACCAACAAGAAAATGAATAGACAAATGTCCCTACTAAACGTAAGCTTCTACGAAGCCAAGCAGTTGGTCATGAGACATTCGTTTAAGAATTATTCCAGAACAATTCAGGACAACAAGGAGAACTTTCCCCCTCTTCGCCAACCTAATCAACAACGCATCTTTCAACTCAAAGAGTTTGGAGGACAAGAGGTACCTGCTTTGACTTCGTCCTCTTCCTCTACCAAAACATAGTCTCAAGCTAGCCCTGCAAACATCACCCCTTCTAGAGCATCTACCCCTGCACCTAAACATCAAAACACGTCAGAAAATAACCCATTAGGAAACATATTAAAAACTAAACAATATTCCATACCGACCATTAAATCTGTAATAACCTTAACAAAAACATCACCCCCCACACCTAATACCGAAACCCGTATCCAGTCTTTCTCCAACATAAAGTCTCCTTCCTTAATCAAGCAATATAAACCTAAACCAGCCCCATCCTCAACCTTAAAACCTTAAACTTAAAACACCAGATAATCTCATAATGAACAACTTTCTCCGCATCCTGTACTGGAACTGCAGAAGCATACGCACCAAGAAAATAGAAATTACCCATCTGGCAAAAGGGGCAGACATAGTTGTCTGTGTCGAAACCTGGTTAAGACCAGAAATGGATTTCCAATTACCAGGATTCCATTCAGTAAGGAAAGATCGTCAACACCAATATGGTGGCGGAATAGTCATCTTCATCATAAGTCCGTCTTTATCCATCTTTATCTAAGTACCTAAAATACATCCTTCTTAATAATCTTGGAATTGCAGACGGCCATGCCGAAACTTGTTGCATTCAGATAACAAACTTGTCTAAAAATACCACAATAGCTGCATGTTACAGACTTCCATCTAACAAAATTACAGAATCAGACTGGGACGTGTTCCTTCAATCTCTCCAAGACATTGGACCATTCATTATTATGGGAGACTTCAATGCCCATCATTTAGAATGGAACTGCTCCAAAATAGACAGACCCGGAAGAACACTGATACAAATTTTAGATAAATATGAAGTAAACATAATTAATCACGACACTTCTTCCCACTTTGATGCCAGAAATGACTGAGCATTGGAGAAGAAACAACAGTATTCCATGAAGAGGATCCGTTCGGATTAGATCACTTTCCACTGCATATCACAATCAACATTTCCAAATATATATATAGACGAAAGAATAATAGAATATCCTCACAGAGAACCGATTGGGAGGCATACACAGTAAAAATGGATTATCACCTTGAAACATCCATGCTGTCAATGGAAACCTCCTCTACTGATAAATATATCCACTTCGTACAAGGTATGACACAAGCAGTACACGAATACACTCCAAAGAAAAGGTCAGGATATACATATGCCCACAGAAATCCAGTCCCTTGGTGGGATCAGGAATGTGACAGAGCCGTCAGAATTAGAAAGGCACGTTTCAAATCATGGCAGCATCAGTCAACAGCCAACAACTGGTTCCTCTACAAAAAACAAGTAGCTCTGACCAAAAAACTTATAAAAAAGAAAAAAGAGAAAACTTCCGACAATTTGCTGCCAACCTCTCCCACAAAACTTCACTCACCTATATCTGGAACCACATCAGGGTACTCAAAAATAAGTGGACATCCATGAAGAACAAAGAAAATACAAACTCTGAGCTACTCAAGCAAAATATCAACAAAGCCTCAGACAAACTCTCCCCTCCTTGGGTTCCAATAAATCCTATCATTAATGTAAAAGTTACTCCTAACCCATTCGTAGACTCCCCGTTCGACTTCACCGAATTCAACAATGCCATAGATCGAACCAACCCCAAATCATCCCCTGGACTCGATGGAGTAGATTATAGGATGATTCAAAATTTATCTACCAAAGCTAGGCTGCAGCTACTTGACATTTACAACGAACTATTCATAAATCATTGCATACCAGAAGACTGGAACAAAACCCAGGTTCTATTCTTTAAAAAACCGGACAATCAAAACTTTAGACCCATCTCAATCACGTCTTGCATGAGTAAAATCATGGAAAGACTAATAAACAACAGATTGCTATGGTAGTGTGAGATCTCAGACCTCATACCCCCAACCCAGGCAGGCTTCAGAAAGGGCCGCTCATCCACTGACAACATCCTCAACCTAGCAACCTACATACGGTCAGGCTTCGCTTTTAATCAATTCACAACGGCTGCATTTCTCGACCTCAGCGCTGCATTTGATAATGTCCAATGCCACATTCTCCTGAATACACTAGCCAAAATGGGAATTTCAAGCAACATTTTACAATTTATAGCCAATTGATTATACTGTCGCTTTGCCTGACCCCCAGCTTTCATGGCATGAGGGTAATTTACAAGAGCCTGCCACAAGGAGGAGTCCTCAGCTCTCTCCTCTACAATCTTTACGTCACCAACATCTTCTAAGATATTCCCAAGAACGTGCATATCTCTCAGTACGCAGACGACATAGCCATATATTCAAGAAGCTCACGTCTTGAAGAAGCCAAAATAACTATTGAGAAGTCTTTTGCAAAGGTCAGAACCAATCTTTTGGCAATAGGCCTCGATCTTTCACCAGAAAAGACCAATATAGTAGTCTTCAACAACGAAAGACTACCACCTGGACGCACCCAATTTCGATTAGGCACATCAGTAAAGACGGATGTAGACTCTGCAAAATTTCTGGGAATTCTCTGACAACAGACTAAACTTCAAATTTCACATACTCTCTCTCCACAACCGATGCTTACGCACCATGAACATAATTAAATTTCTTAGAGGCGTCTGGTGGGGAGCCCACCCAGACACATTAATTATATTATACAAATCCCTGATCAGATCCAGACTGGATTATGCCTCCCACATATACTTTCCAAGCCAACAATCTCTGATAACCAAACTCGAGTCCATTCAAGTGCATGCCCTCAAACTGGCCCTTGGACTCAGAACATCTGCCCCCACTAATATAGTTTTGGCAGAAGCAGGAATACCATATCTTCAAAACAGAGTATCCTTTTTAGGCAAACCCCATCTCATCAAGATTACCTCCAATGTAAACCACATATCCAACAGATACATAAAAGAATTTCATCAAATAACCTCCAAGAACCCTAGTAGTTTACTCCATAATGCCTCCAATGTTCTGATGCACTGTATCAACAATATTCAAAAGATCTCCCATACTTGCCATAAAGATGATAACTTCCCCTTACCTCACTAAATAGTGCCTCCCTAAATACTAGAACCAACTATCATATTATTGATATCAAACAAAAAACATACAATCTAGCAACCAAATTGAACAACCACAAACATGTTTCATATATATGGATTCCAGCCCATAGCGGAATACATGGAAACAAAATAGCAGATAATCTTGCAAAAGAAGCCACAAAAAAAGCACCCTAACCCTACAACACAAAATTCCTTTCACAGATTACAAAGTGTCTTTTAAAGATGAAATGTGGAACGAGTTCCAATCCCTCCTCACGGTCAGGTTTCATAGCAAAGGAATTAAATACTTTCAACAATTCACATAAGAAACCTTGGTATAGTGAACTTGACCTTCCCAGAGAACTTATAGTTCATATCCGATCCAAGTCTCCCATCCAATAGTCTCCAAACTATTGAAAAATAATTGGAAATCCCCGTTTTAAGATATACACATTCCTAAAGAACCTTAACGTTAAGGCCTTAAACACAATCAATGCCTTCTGCAATGCAAACAACATAATTTTATAACTTCCTAAATGTACATGCACTCCTTATACTGCTCGATTAATCAGTATTAAATAGTATAAGAATAGTAAGATAACTTCGCTATTTGCCAAATCAAATAGGAATAGGTATTAGGTTCATATGTCCATTTACTTATGTGCAATATAAGGACCAAAACAATTAGGCTAACCTTGTATCCTGATACAAGATATAAGGATATAAAGACTGAGTCACTGTAAGAGCGTAAACATAAGGTATATAGACTTTAAGACAAGTAGAAAGTAAATTATGTGAACTCGTAAAGAAAACTGTGATAGAAACTACCTTAGTACCAACCTGAGAAAACTGAAAACAAATATTGTATACATAGGAAATAAGAGATATAGACTTACATATAGACAGATAGGAAATATATAAATATAGATAGATATAGATTTATATATAGATATATATATGTGTATGTATATATATACATATGTACACATGTGTATACAGTATATAGGAATATAGGTTTAAGAACAAGATGAATTTAGTATAAAGCCTAATGCTTTATAAAAAAAAAAGAACGGAGCTTCCAGGATTATTATGCCAAAAACGGCAAGAATCATTCATACTCGAATTAAAAATAATATCAGAGAGGAAATGAGAGTGCTCACGCCCGGGATTTTAGTGTCCCCGGTATAGTGCTGTCCCCTAGTCAAATTTTTAGTCTCTACCACAACCTACATCACAGACGAGGTATAGGAGTAGATCAATCACCATATGGGGTTTCGTGTCTCACATGTAAACAACGGGTTTTCTTACGCCCTCTACGTTGACGAACAATAAATGTTGGAACTAGATCCACAAAAATGATCAAATCTGGTTAAATACAAATGATTCACGAGTTATCTACATATTTGATGTTAAGACTATATGTTCAAATTATATTTTTTTATTTGATGTCATTATGTTATATATTTACAATTATCTTTATCAATACAATATTAATAATTGTGGACACCACGTTTCCAAATTATAGAAATTCAATTTTCATAAATCTTGAACGTCAATAAGATTTTTCCATATGTATAATTATTATTCGCATTTCTACCATTTTTTAACACTATTAATTCTCATCCATTTTGAATATATTTTCTTACTGAACTTGAAAAAGAAATTAGCTTTAAATTGACTATATATTTTCATGCGTATTTCATTTAAACAACATAAATTTTAGCTTTAAAGAATCATGCAAAATATCAATTAATATTAATGTGAAATTCGAAAGAGTTAAGAATTAATTAATCAATAATTATGTAGTTGATCGTTTTTTGCGAGATGTCAATCTATTTCATTACTGACTCAAAACATAGTTGTATTATTTTCTTTCACGTTTGTAATGAGAAAATAAACGACGAACGCAACAGTACGACAGATACGAACACTGCCGCATTCATCGAGCTCGATCAGACTCGTTCAGCCGCGATGCCAGAGTCGTGTGACGCCTCCCCCCCCCCCCCCCGGGGGGGGGGCTCACACGTACCGTCGCGTCGTCTCCTTACGTTGCTTCTACTACACACGCGCTACACACAAGCGTACCTCTATTCTGTCCATGTGAGCTACCTGTTCGACTGTTCGGCGCGTTCCACCGAATTCAGAGTTGGGCAGTATCCGATGAAAAATTATTTAAATAGCTTTCAGATACAGATACTCTCTATCTTTTGTTTTTATTCGAAGTCGGATGAATCGCGAGAAGTTATTTGTATCTTTATTCGTCGAGCGTATGGTTTCGAGATTTGTATCCGACTGCCTCTCGGATGATTTTCTGGCGACGTTCAGGATTTATTCGGATGGTCGGATACAACGCCACCATTTATTCGACGGATTTATTTGAAGATACTCGGCTTCGAAAAGTATCTGAACGATTTTAGGCGCCGAATAAAAATTAATTTCAGAATTTATTCGAACGCAGATGTCGCGGCGAAATGTATCTGTAACTTTTATTCATAACTGAAGCTCGATTTGGCCAGACGATTTATTTGAGGATTCTTCGTCACGATTTATTTGGCAGAGATGAACATCAAATGTATCTTTTATTCGAAATTGTATTCGAAGTTCGGATAACTAATTTTTCTATCCTACGTTGCCAAGTCGTAATACGTAAATATGTACCACGGTATAGTGACTACCATTAACAATCGAAAAGTTTTTATCGTTTAAAGTTTAAACACTTGTTTAAACAAATAAATTTTTATTATTTAAACAATTGTTTAAACAAATAAATTTTTATTAGTGAAACAGATGTTTACACCAGTACATTTTTATTACTTAAGCGATTGTTTACAGAAATAAATTTTTATTATTTAAACAATTGTTTAAACAAATAAATTTTTATTAGTGAAACAGATGTTTACACCAGTACATTTTTATTACTTAAGCGATTGTTTACAGAAATAAATTTTTATTATTTTAACAATTGTTTAAACAAATAAATTTTTATTACTTAAACAATTTACGTCACGTTTTGCAGTGAGTAAAAGTCTTTATAATAAGACAAAATTTCATTGGGTTTCACCATTGGTACTCTGCTGGATGTTAAATTATTAAGACAATTTTATAAAGAACTCTTTAGATTATGTATTATGTGTATGTACAGATACACGTGCATAGGCATTGCATGTAATGGCATTTTTCTGTCTACGGTTCTGAATTACCCGCTTAAGTAATAAAAATGTACTGGTGTAAACATCTGTTTCACTAATAACAGTTTATTTCTGTAAACAATCGCTTAAGTAATAAAAATGTACTGGTGTAAACATCTGTTTCACTAATAAAAATTTATTTGTTTAAACAATGTCTAAATAATAAAAATTTATTTCTGTAAACAATCGTTTAATTAATAAATAGTGTTTGTACGTAAGTATTACGTCTTGGCAACGTCACTCGGTCTTTCATCCGAACTTCGAATACAATTTCGAATAAAAGATACATTTGATTTTCATCTATTCCTCATGCTCGTCACGAATAAAAATTCGAATAAATCACTTCCCTACATCGAGCATTCGAATAAATTTCTATCTCACGCAGAAAATCGTACGTCGAAAATCAAAGATACATTCTGAGTTGCGAGTATCTGACAAAATTCGCCGTCGAATAAATGGGGGCGCTGCCTCGATTTGTCAAATACAAGTCCAAGATACTTTGCAACTCATCAGCTGTATCTCCAAATAAATTCTCTGAAATAAATTCTCGCCGCTAGAGGCGTCGAATACGCATAGCCGTTACTTCGCGATTCGGATGGCCCACGGACGACAAATGAAAATCGTGAAAAGTATCTGACGGATGAACTGTGGTGAATATGTATCCGAGAGAAACGAGTTCGAATAAAAGATAGCTTTCATTTATTTCTATTCGAAATTTTAAAATAAATTTTTGCCCAACTCTGACCGAATTCACGTTACCAAAGTTTCGGGTGCCTGAGCCGCAATCGATTTCCGGTTCGGCGAGGCGCATATTTTGTTACAACTTTTAAACTAAAAAAGATATCAATGCAAAATTTGGACTAGAAACCTTTTTTAAAGATCGGGTTTAATGGCGCGTACTGAAATATGTTCTATATTTTTTAAATAATTTTTTTTTGTTGATTTTTAAGATAAAGCCGGATAAGATGGTCAGAAGTGCCTCCAAACCAAATTAATTTTTAGTCGTACCATGCTTAACAAAAAATTACGAAAGAATTCATGAATATTCTACCTAATATCATACACGACTGAGATTTTTTCAAAATTTTTGGATGCGGAATCGATTTTTAAACAAATCCGAAAGCAGATTTTATGTCGAAGTTTTTAGTTGACCACGTTTATGTTATTATGTAATTTGTGTATCATCGTGATTATTAATGTGTATTTTTTACAGATTTTCCAGATTATGCAAACATGTTTAAGAAAATTGGATAATTGGGTGTCCAATCATTTGGAGAAAGTGCACATTTCGAATTGAAGTTTCAGAGATACCAGTTTTATAAAAATTCAGTAGTTAGATATTATTGAAACAATTTTTCTTAATTTTTTTCAGAATTTTTTATAAATTGCATCGTCGTTAAAAAAATAACAAAATCAATTGTTTCGATGCCTTCTGACCGTAATATTGAACATTTTTATATTCAAGAAAACAGTGTAGAAACTTAAAACTGCAATATAAAATATTTTATTTGCGTTACATTTCAATATATCACTGTGACTCTCAACAGTTTCGTTTGGCCCAGGGCGTAACGTCTCCGGCTGTGAATCTTTTGGTTTGAGATCGATTACTCAATGTACCTTCATAAAATTGTGATGAGTGAATTGAAGGTATTTTCCTGGTGAAAATGAGTCCAAACTCGAGTGTAATCGAACAATTTTTATTGATACTTAATATTGATTGGCAATTTAAGCTTTTATATTTTTGATGCAAAGTGTATTTTTAATACGAATAAGTTATAGAGGTTATCCCGATGAAAATGAGTCCAAACACGACATCATTTGGACTATCTTCAAGAAGATTGTAATTTTTATCGTAACATTACGTATCAATAAAATTGTTCGATTACACTCGAGTTTGGACTCATTTTCATCATTAAAAGTACCTCAATTCACTCTTCGCAATTTTATGGGGGTATATTGAAAAAACTAAAAGTTTAAACTTCCATTCGTTGCAAGATTCTCCATGATACCAGTTTGGTTGTTTGTTACAACAAATACCAACTTGTTTATTAATCCATCTGTTTGCATTGTATGCCGTTAGTTAGTCGCTAGGTCTTTCTCTGGCAAAAGTTATTCGAAGATTTATTCGAAGCCTTCGAATAAAAGATGAAAAAATTATTCCAAGTTCAAGTAAATCCGCTCCGAATAAAAAAAATTCTCTTTATTCGACAAAGATACTTTTTTCATTCGAACCTTCAAATAACGAATAAAGATAAAATATCTTTTATTCGAATCGTTAGTTACATAATTTGTTATCTAAATAGTGCCCAACTCTGTCTGGAATGCGCTACGCATTCGATTTCCGGTTCGGCGAGTTGCACATTTTGCTATAACTTTAGAACTAAAAAAGATACCAAAATGAAATTTAAACTAAAAAAATTAAAAAGAATCGGGTTTAATGGTATATATTGAAATATATTTTGTATTTTTAAATAATTCTTTTTGTTTTTTAAAATGAATTATCCTTAAAAAATGTTCGAAACTACTTATTATAATTATTATTGTTCAATCTTTTTTCAATCCCAAATCATTAAATTTATTAGAATATATATGCTGCAAATGAAAAGCAATATCAGAAGTAGATTAAATAGGTAGCAATTAAATAGTCAAATGAAATTAGCGATATCAACGTCGTATTTTTTTAAATTAAATTTAAACTACGTTCTTAATTTGGCTAATATTGAACTAATTTAATTTTTTATTATTATGTTATTACACTGTTGTAATTATAATTACACAGGGAAGAAGACTGATGTAGTAGAAAGAACAAGAAAAAAGTGTTTAACGAAAAAAAATCATTCCATGCGGGATTCCATCCGGGACCAAAATATTCTCAACCGGAGACGTTACGTTATTATTATTATTACATTACGTCTTCTTCGATGCACTCGCGTAACAGGCGTAATGGAATTAAAGGAAACAACATTCTTTTGTTTCATTCATCATATAGGCCCTCCGCGCAGTGTCTGAACTAGAAGCCACGGCATGAGATTTAATATTGTATCAGCAACAGCGCCATCGTAGAATATTGGTTCCACAATATTAGTTCTGGATGATACGGTAGGATGTGACACGGAATGGTACGGGGGCTCTAGAGCCCCCCGAGCATGAGACAGAAAAATACATTGGGTGATTGGTCTACTCCTATACCTCGTCTGTGATGTAGGTTCTAATACAGGCTAAAAAGATGATGCAGGTTTTGGTCTAGGCTGAAAAGTTGATGCAGATTCTGTTACAGGCTAAAAAGATGATTCAGGTTCTGTTCCAGGCTAAAAAGATGATGTAGAAAAGTGGGGACACTAAAACCCTGAGCGTGAGCACTTTCATTATCTCTCTGATAATATTTCATTGGTTTCCCATTTAAATGATTTCATTTTTTAGAGCCTTAATTAAAGCTAAAAGAACGCACTTTATAATAAATGGATCGTAATTTGAAAACAAGTACGGTAGTATACTGTAAATATAAATTTTCTTACTTGCTGACGTCTTCTAATGGATGAATATATATATATATATTTTTTTTTTATTCACAAATTTAGCAACAGACACTGTATTTTATGTTCGAGTAAATAAATTTGCCATTTATAAACGCTAATTAAATGTTAATCTTTACGAAGTAGGAAGTTTATACATTTCAACTTTTTATAAAAGAATGACTACGCATATATAATTATTAATATTATCGAATAGTATAATGTTGACAATATTTAGATTACTGATATGTAAGATAAGCTCCTGCAATTATAAATGAATAATGTTCATGTGAAATTTTGCAAAGCAATAGATTGTTACAGCGACAAAATGTCAAATTTAAAAGAGCGCCATTTTATGTTATCGTGGGAGATGTGGTTAATTGTATACCTTTATGAAACTTTGTAACGTGCCTATTCATTTTTTTCATTCAATATTTAGAAATATAAAATTCTTTTCGTGAATACAAGTTTAATATGGAGGAGTAAACGTCTGGTATTCTTGAGTAAATTGTACTCGAAGCAATTGTGTTTCGAACTTCTCGAATTCTGAGGTTAGTGTCATCAGGTAGTGATTTTTCTGTTTATTTATACATTAAATCGTGATATTCGTTAAACAAAATGTATTACTACAGTTTTATGGCAATGAAGAATTGCGTTAATGACTATTTTACAATTATTCCAATTATTATATTGTAATGTACGTATAAATGTTCAATTTTCATAGTTACAATTTTATTATACTCTAATATTACCGGGACCGGGATGTAACATCTATTAACCATATATTACTTATAGTGGGAAAAACAAAAGGCAATAATGGCTTTGCACAGTGTGCCTCCGAAAAGAAAAGAAATTTATAAATACGAGGCACCATGGCCTCTGTACAGTATGAATTGGTCTGTTCGACCTGATAAGCGATTTCGTCTGGCCCTTGGTAGTTTTGTAGAAGAATATAACAATAAAGTACAAATAGTTTCTCTAGACGAAGAGACATCAGAGTTTAGTGCAAAAAGTACTTTCGATCATCCTTATCCCACAACAAAAGTTATGTGGATACCGGATAGTAAAGGTATTCGAATTTTCTCTTCTTTATCTAATTCAAAGAAGCATTTACATTAAATTTGTAATTTTATTACGTTTAGGATTGTTACCTGATCTCCTAGCTACATCTGGTGATTACTTAAGAGTCTGGAGAGCAGCAGAACCAGAGACTCGTTTGGAATGTGTTTTAAACAACAATAAAAACTCAGACTTCTGTGCACCTCTTACTTCGTTTGATTGGAACGAAGTAGATCCAAATTTAATTGGTACCGCTAGTATAGACACAACATGTACCATCTGGGGTCTAGAGACAGGACAAGTGTTAGGTAGAGTGAATATGGTCACAGGACACGTTAAAACACAATTGATTGCCCACGACAAAGAAGTGTATGATATAGCCTTCAGTCGGGCTGGAGGTGGTCGGGACATGTTTGCGTCTGTAGGGGCTGATGGTTCTGTGAGGATGTTTGATTTGAGACATTTAGAGCACTCAACGATCATTTATGAGGACCCTCAACACACGCCACTGTTGAGACTCGCATGGAACAAGCAGGATCCAAATTATCTTGCAACAGTAGCTATGGATGCCCGTGAAGTCATCATCTTAGACGTTCGTGTTCCATGTACACCGGTCGCCAGATTAAATAATCATAGGTAAAAAAGATATCTTGTTCTCCTAATTTCATGTTAGTTCTTTGTTTGATATGTCTTTCATTCTTTATTTTGATTTTTCAGAGCAAGCGTTAATGGTATAGCCTGGGCACCACATTCGTCTTGCCACATTTGCACAGCTGGTGACGATCATCAAGCGTTAATTTGGGACATACAACAAATGCCAAGAGCCATCGAAGATCCTATCTTAGCTTACACCGCTGCCGAGGGAGAGGTGAATCAAATTCAGTGGGGTGCAACACAGCCAGATTGGATTGCAATTTGTTACAACAAAGCTGCAGAAATTCTCAGAGTGTAAAGAAAGTATCTTCCAATAGGTTTGCATTTTCGTATAAAAGATGTTCTCGACGAATTGTTACACGTATTCGTTAGATCGTTTCATTCGAATATTCTGTATGGACTTGTCAATTCACCATACATTTTTTTTATTTCTTTTTGTACCTGTAAAATAAGCATGTACAAATACTAGTTATTTTTAAAGAGTATAAAGAAATTTATAGGGGGAATACTTATCGAAAGAATTACAAAGAATTTTAGAAGGGTAAAACAATTGGATACAGTTCAAATACGTTTATGAATTGAAATCGGCAGATCGAGTATGGCTGGACCGATCTAAAAATATCGAGTATATGTACACGTTAACTTAACGATAATGCAATGTGTTATCATTGTGCCACTGGTATTTATGTATGTATTTAAGATTCTCAGGATTATCGAGCAAATGTACGCGTGATCAAGTAAAATAACAATAGCAAATACACAAAGTAAATTTCATTGAATGATAATTTGAAACAGTAGTGTAATGTTTGTATAAGAGAAGGGTTATGTATATCTTCAGTCATCGATGGATGTGTTCTGGAGATGCGATATATAGAGACTGACGAATCACATGTATATTATTATAATGTAAAATGATCGAGATATTTCATTTCGCAATTAAAGAAAAACACAAAGCAGACTGCTCTATTACAAAATCGTCTCAATTTGTCTTCTCCATGGGATAAAACGAAGTGAAGTATATCGATCGCGATGCAATTGTATATATGTTTATATTTCCATATTTACTGGATTTTGTAGAAAATCGTCTAATATAACAATAGCTTTCTACATACTCTCCGAGTTCAATCAATATATTTGTATTAAACGATAATTATATCGTAGCAAAAGTGTGTGCGTATACTCTTGATTTAATAAGAGGGGAGAGCAACGTTAAATTCTTTTATTGCAATGGCAAAAGTTATAGTGGTAGTGTATTGGTGATACTAGAATTAGCGAGGAAACCAACTTATGTGATAATATGATTACATACTTAGGAAGTTTTCAATGAATCTTAAGACGTAAGATTGTATCATGAACTTGTAATTAAAGGTAGTTTTTTTATACATAAATTATTTGAATTAACGCTAAGACAATTCAATGTACCAATAATCCATGCTTTCATAAAAATCATACTTTTCATAGCCAACATATATGTATATGATGGGATTACAATCAATACACTTTCAACATTTAAAGAAAAAAAAAAAACAAATATCATATTGTTGTCAGACACGTATGTATCATAATTTACAGTTAACGTAATATGGGCGAGATGCATTATTTACAATAATGAAATGCGAGTATATGAGTCAGAATATTAGTCAATCAATTAAATTAAATTCTTGCAGTAATATCTCGTTTTGAATCAAACAACTGACGACTCCACGCAGCTGTAAGATTAGCATTATATACTACTGCTACTTTAATAAATATTATTAACTCTGATACAGAGCAAGCTCTTTACTACCTAACAGTATAGTCAACGATTTCGCATTCTTACTTCTTCGAATGTTCTAATTTATCAAAATATATGCATTTTCCTACGTCAGATTCTCTTGATAATGATTCTTTTCTACAGATTTCTATTCTAAACCACATTTATCGATTTCTGTATCAATTAACGTATTATTTCTTTTACTTTTTATCCTGCGGTTCGTGACGCTATCCGCGAACACGCACAATGCATGTCTCTAAAAAACAAACAAAAAGAAAAGCATGATTAACATTAAAATCTCACATGGCGAATCCGTACGTATCCACAGTTTTACTCACAAAGCGGAACTTACGTTGATCATCGTTCCTCAAACTTTTTATTATAATTAATGCATCGCGTTAAGAATAGATTTGAGTCATGCTCCTCGTTCGACAGTGTTAAGCACCTCTAACATTAATAGTAATTCCGATTCCCTGCGATACTTGGCTAAATTACATCGAATGCTCGTGTCGCAGGATCACAAGACTGATCATTTTTTGTAGTGATCGTAAGAAAATTAGGAAAACTTTGGAAGCGCATATTTGACTATACACAATTTTCTCACTTATCAGTTTTCGTTCGAAAGGTCACGTCAGATACTTTCATTGAAAAGTCCTGGCGTACAAAGACAAAATGCTCAATCCGAACACCATGGCTAGCGTTACACGAGACATTGGTGAAAAAATAGAACTGGCTATCTCAAAATTCTTAGTATATACACGTGCTCGTGGAAGATCTGATTCGAATACATTATTAAAGAACGCATATTTTGCTGGCTATATAATGAAGATGCAACACCGTGCATCCCATAGTCAACATGTTCCCCATGGCAATGTAGACGTGAACACGTCGGAAAGCTTTGTGAATTTTCAAGTAGTGCGGACAGTGTTTCAACGGGCCAGGATTGTGGCGACCAATCTCGTGACCGACTCCAGCGGCACGCTCCAATACGTTCTTTTGAACTATCAATTGCAACAGAGGCGGAGTCAGATAGAGTCTAATTAGTAGCTCCAGGAAAAATGCACTGGACATTGCACCAACCTACAAGAAAATAATAATTATCTTTCCCTTCCTCCGACTGTTTATTAGGCCAGTGCAAAAGTTCGTGCCCAATTTCGTATTAACGCTCCGCGAACAAGCATGTTTTATGCACCTTTCATAGGGCAACACGGGTCATTTATGCTCACGACCACATTTTTTTCAATTCTAGGTTTTCAAAAAAAAAAAAAAAAAACGGAAAATATTCTGAAATACCTATTAAAGTTACCTACTTTGATATGTAATTTCATTCGTCAAATGCTAATGGGAGAGTGTCATCATCAATCAAGTGTTAATGGGAGAAAATAAATATTGGGAAAAAAGAAATTTCGGCCTGGACATAAACTACCCAAGTTGTCCACGAAGGGTGAAAATGCAACAAGGAATCGGACACGAACTTCTGCTCTGATCTAATCCTGTCTCTTTGTGAGCACAATTTACGAATGCTCATACCTGTATGGCTATTTCTGTGTCCCACGTATGCGCCGGATGGTGTTTAATAAAAATCAGCAGCGTAGTTAGGCTGAGACACGCGTTGATGGTGAAATATCTTGGGAATAAAATCCGCTGCACCTCGCCAAACGTGTGCCTGGGCAATGCAAAGTACAAGGAGAGACCTGAAACGACAATAAATTTCCATTAGAAACAACTGTTCTTCTTTGTTGCCGTGTTTGAGGACAAGAGTAACCAACCCAGTCGGGGTTCGCGCTCCACGATTTGAATATTACCTGAGACAAAGGTCATCCAGATTTGAGCACCAAGATGCATCACAAACGAGGCCAAATAAATAAACGTGGTTGTTCCCGAGTAAGGATGACCAGCACCCTGTATCCTGTCCTTCGTTGGCACCAGAGCCGACGTTACACACAGAACCGCTGCGATCATGATTACGTGGGCTGGCTGCGTGGTGTAGAACAGAATCCTGTAACAAATCAAATCATCGTTGCAACGCAAATTTTTCAAGCAAACTTTTCTTTTATTTCCAAGAAGCCCCACCCCCTTCCGTGAAGAAGGATTCCATATAATGACGCCGGTGATTGAATCGAAAATCGACTGAACACACGCGTCAATATTCTCGTTATGGGTTTACACGGTTCACGAGACCGCATCTTATTATTACCGAATCCGGTTCTCCGTTAAGTACGACTCACGAGACTCGCGTGCGGCATCATCGTCTCTGGCGCCAGACGCTCCGACGTTTCAGATAGCTCGGTTTACATGGGAAAGAACAAATCTTGTACAACGGAATGTTAGCTTTACCGTTCATTTACATTCTATCTTTTCATGCATGCACCGGAGAAAGGTATCCCTATTATTCTTATATCGATCATTTCAGTCATTCCATTATCCGAGATCTATTTTAGCCATTTGCACTCGAATCTGTTTCGAAACTTCTTTCTACGAATATATAGTTAATCACTATTACCCGTACTTACAACACTTACATTTAAAATTTTTTTTATCAATTTCCTTATTTTCTTTTACAAATATAGCAACGTAAAAATTTATTTAAATAACAGTATCGCAATTTTTACCATCGCCTTGGAGTCGCCTAAGGAAATTGATAGCAATTTAATAAGCTGTAACAAGAAAAGGTATCTTCAAGTTCAAATGGACCTGGCGTATTGTTAATCGGTATAGTTCTCAGAAACATTTGTTGTCGGATTAACGGGTTCAGAAAACGATCTCTACATTTGAAGAAATTAACATGCAATGGTCCCAAGGACTGTAATAATCGGTCTTGTGTAGTCGCTAAAGTGGTTCGCTATTCGAAATTAGTTGGAGAAATAAGCGAATAATTTTGCAACAAATGTGATTAGACACACAAGAGATAACGGTTAGACTTTTTGGATCACACCTTCGCAAAACATGACGCGAATAATGGCAAAACAAAAAATATGGATCAAGAGATGACGAAATTCTACGGTCTCGGAGCTGCGACACAAACTGGTTACTGAACCGTGTTCCGTCGAACAGAAAAACATATTTCGACGGAGGATGCAAAGCCTCGTATAACATTCGGTATTTGCTGTAGGCCTGCCATATCGTCGCAATCAATTCGCACGTAGCCGGTAGACTGGTTGCATCATTTCCCCGCCGATGATGAAAGTTCCACGGTCGCGTGTCTATCCCCAACATTATCAACCCGAAAGCTCGTCGCATTAAGCGTTACGGAAAACGCTACCGAAAGAATTTCGTCACGATTCTGCGAATCCTAGGGGACTTTGTAAAAGCAAATCGAACGGGGTTGTCGGCGAGTATGCTTTGATCAAAGATTTGTTAATGATAACAGAAGATTCGTTTGATCCTCTTCGATACAGAGCACTCTAATCTTGTTTATTTAGAAGATGTTATTATTAGGATTAGACTGTCTTCGCGCACCTCTGACCGCAGTCTACTTATCAAAGATAACTTTCTAGTCTTATGTTTCAGGCTCGGTCTCATTGGAAGCTGTCACATAGTTAGCGGTTAATGCGTGCACCGTGGACAAACAATATTGTGTGCGACCGAGGGGAAACCTGCAAAGAGAATCCGCAAAGATTGAACAGTTGCATTAGCTCGTCACGCTGTCGTTGAGAACACTTGACCCAAATTCAAAGCAAAACGGAAAATGTGTAAAGACCTATTCACGCGTTATCTGATAGAAGCCTAATAGTAGTTTTTTGTTTTAATAACCGTGACATGTCTGGAGGAAAATTTGTGACACGTTCAACGCGAAGCTCATTTTGTCTTGCTTTCCATTTCATTTTTTATTTAAATTTAAATGCAAAAATACTCTTGTGCACAAGCAAAAGACTTGCCGACCTTATTTCCGTTTGATCTGTTTCAATCGAATTATAAATATTATTTTGCAAATTCGATATCGTCGGTTCCCAGGGACCATGAGAAATTGGGAAATCTTCAATTCGCGAACCCTTCGTTCGAAAAGGATTGTTCTAGGGTAGCGAAGCATTAGTAGAGCGGAGAACGCTCCGATATTCTTCGTGCATCACGTGCGCGCAGATATTCGGAGCCGACTTCTTCCTGCGAAAGGTACTCGACCGCCACGCACACTATCGAACACATTTCCAAGAACTTCGGGACAGAATTATGCACGCCCTGTCCTGCCCTCGCGTGTTCTAGCGAAAGCCGCATATACATATATTTGCGAAGGGAGAGTTCGGCAAATTAGCGAAAACGACAGATCAATTTTCTCGGGGGAAAGAATCCACGTCAATCATGAGTCTCTCGCAAACATTTCTGGCAGCCTACTAATTATTTCCGACCGGCGAATCCTCCGAAGTCCCGTGTTGGCTAAATAAAGACCAATTCGCGCGGCGCGACTCCTCCTTGTCTCGCGAATAAACACATCCCCGCCGAAAATATGATAAATAATTCGCAACGAAAGATAATGGAAGCATACAACACGTGGAACGCGACAATTCGCATCGACGATACGTCAATGAAAACGCAGCGCGACAGGCGCTGATAACGCGGACGTCTGCGGCAACTAATCGTATGCCGGCCGTTTCGTGATTACATCAATCATTCCGAATCATCGCGCGACCACCATCGACTCTCTCACATCAATTATTCGGAACGTGATCGGACCTTGGGCCTTTTTGTATCTTCTACGACGCCTTGCGGCAGATTCGACACAAATCGTGCTTTCGTCAACAAGATCTCGATTCATCATAGACCCCTATCTTTCTCCAATATTCTGATTACATCTTCCTAATTTCCGAGTTATTACGCTCTTGATGACTACATGTGTTTATTCGTCGGCGAATTTTCTATCGCGATTATATGTATCTTCTCCGAATGACCACCGAATGAACGGACATCGAATTCTTCGTTTAGCAGCACTGTCTTCTCTACGATTTCATTTCAGTCCTTCATTAACGCGTTAATTGTCTAATATCAACTCCAAAAATTCCCAAAATCAGAAAATCAAAATAATCTAATTGATGGAACTGAAACTACAAAATCCAAATTTGTCCATATCAAAAGTTTATTCGACTCATAAAATTGAATCTCGGAAAAGAAATCTCAGAGAATTGCTTTATTATTGAAACTATTTCTTATATTACTAAATTTTTTTCTTATATAGATTACTAAACATTTATCTATTGTACGAATAAATTGAGTCAATTTCATATTTTACATCGGTAGAAATGTTTAGTTTCTCAATTGAAATATCTTCGTATGCAAAGGATTAAAACAATCGATGATCCGGATTGTATGCGATTCGCCCGGTTTTGTAGGAAGATCTTCGACCGGACATGCGGACCAACGTAATAGAACTGGAGTCTCGTCGGCAACGATTATTTGACGCGGCTTGTGTAAACAGCAAAACTGTAAACCGTGTTCCCGGAAGGAACGTTTGGGTTTGCTCCCTGTTAATCGGGGTTTCTCTCGTTGTAGGGGGTCCACCCATGAAAAGGAAACCATCGAGACCCACATGGTTTCAGAGGCCTGCACTATACGATCATTCGTAATTCGACGCGTGAATACAAACGGCGACCGTTCGTGCGACTACGACGGACCGACCAGTCCTGCTCGGCTTCCAAAGCATTAAACTGCAAGATATACAGTACAATGGGGCATTATGAACCAGTTATCAAGAGCCATCGACTGGCAGACGTGCGAGATGGCACGCACGTACTACCTCCGGGGCAATTGCCATTCTGATTTAGACGCGAATCAAACGATCAGTTACTTTGTTGTACGGCCCCGTTTCAAGACGAAACACGATCCGATAGGGAAGAGACGCGTTCGTCTTCTTGACCCTTGTTAACCGGTTACGACGAATTGACTCGCTCTTTCTACACGCAGCCTTTCGTTCCCTCGGCACGTTCGACTCGGAGGCCCTCGAAAGAAACGCGACTGACCTTTAGGAATAATTCTGATTACTAGACTGTAAAATAAAATTTGTTACCATTAATTCCAAGGTATAGGAACTAATCATATTAATTACACCCACTCGTTTTCGTCACAAATGCATAAAAAGACTAGCGTCGTGTCGATTTTGGAACAAAGTGCCACTGAGTAGTAGATGCAACTTTCTATTGGATGACCGTTACAGGAAAACTGTACCCCTTCAGTCTACGTTCATGTGACGACAATGCTGGTTATCGACATTGTGCTTGTGAATGTGACGCAAACAAGGAAAAGCCATACTACAGAAAACAAATCGTATAACCATTCTACCTTAAAAATATAGGTGAGTAAACATGTTCGTGTGAACTCGAAAGGCTAATGGACTAATGGCGCGTGTCGTGTTTTAGGGCGAAGACGTTAAATGGGCGGCATGAGGACAAGTTTGACATGAACCAGATTTTAATGCACCGTCTCGCGCGCCCGTTTTTACTCGTCATTCTCTCGTCGTGCTCGAGAACCATCCAGCAAAGCTGAAGCATAAGTGTCCTCCCGGCTGACAATACTGACACTACCGCTGACCGAGCGCCAGCTAGCCTGCATCACTCCCGACCGACCAGATGTTCGCTGGGGCCGGGCCCGGGATTACCGTCATTAAAATTCCTTTGCGACTACCTGTCGTTTCTGTCGAAAGTGCAGGCCTTTGGGGAAAAACGGCCGCTTCTCAGGCCATCCATGAATAATTCCGGGACTTTTTCTCCTTCCAAATTTTCTTGAGCCACCCTGAGAAACTTTTTCTCTTTCAAATATAAACAGACGGATTCTATTTTTTTTTGCGACTTGGCTGCTGATCAGGAACGCAAACCGAAAAATAAGTCGAGAATGTGAAACGACGAGGAGATCAAGCTCCCGTCAGTTATTCCGATTTTCAGGCAAATGCTCGCGCGGTCTGTTTAGTGTGGCGTGGTTCCTCGGAATATACAAGCGTAAGTGTACGTATAAATGACTATGTATACATATTCATACGAGGAAAATCCTGCAACATTAACTACAGTATTTATAGTCTACACCGGTAAATATAATTAGACGATCGGCTGCCTACGCGAACGAGTTAACCTGAATATGTTTCCTCGTAGTATGCGCAACGGCTCGACACTTATCTAATGTTAAGCGCTAATGCATCGAAGCACTGCGGGGGAATTAGGAAATGCTTTTAAACGGTTTGCCTGCACGCTTTATGACAATAACCTTTTAAAGGTACAAGAGAGACTGTGCTTTCACCTCGTCCACCGTACACGTTAGTTTTTATCGGTCCGTCATAATTAACCGGCAGTGACGCAGGCTTTCGTGTATTTTCGCTGTAACGAAGGGGGCCGCAGTAAAAAGGCAAGGCAAACAAGCGAATGGAACCGTGAAAAAAGTCTTGGAACAATTTTTACGCTTACGATTTGTTTTCATCCACGCGTCGACGTACAATAGACTTTCGCGTTTGAATATCGGCGACAATCGCGCGCCAACTTTTTGAATATTGTAAACGATAATGTCCGCGAGATTCGGACTGCGTCCCGTGTCACGAGATTAGTATCGAGATCTCGCGTTTTCATTCGGTCCTTGTACGACGTGGTCGTCGTCGTTATCAAACTTGCATTTGTTATGTAATTGTTGCGGGGCCTGGCCAGTTTGGTTTCGCGCGCGCGTGGAGAATGCGTGACCGACTGTCTGTCAATCCTTCCATCCGACTCTCTCGCACGCATGCGCGGAACGTGGCATTCCGAAATACTGGCGAGAGCACGTGGTCCGTGGAATCACCCGTTGTCACGGGGTACGGGCAATTATTATACAATATCCGGCTATTTTTAGTCGGGAGTGAATGCACTTTAAAGAGAAAAACCGACGCGGATTCAATGCCGTGTATTTATACCGTTGACAGTGATCTATTTCTCTTGCGTCCTATTTCTGTTTTATGAACGTCCACCTGTATAGCTTCTGAATGAAAAGTGTTCCAATAGAAAGTTCCTTCTTCTCTGTACAATCGTGCCAACCGAACTTCCAATTGTCATTAACGTATCTACATTCCTGAGACAAGAACGCTGTCACCCCGATTTAAAATCGAATCGTTACGAATATACGCACCGAAGAAAGCCAAACATACCTGTCGGCTAAAGCAAACTTAGGAAAGGCCGATAACCGAATGATCTTCTCCAGATGCAGAAATAGATCAAAGACCGAACTGAGCCAATAAACATCAAGAATAAACGACGGGTACAATAATGAATCACGCGTCCGATCAAAGTCTATATTGCATGCTAATGCTGCAACCGTGGAAGGTGGAAAAATAATATTGCAATTGATCTGTTTATTTTCGTTCGATAAGAGTCGCCGAGCATTCCGAAAAAAATATCTTCCAAACTCGACGCGATTTCGAAACGTCACGTGGAAAAAAACAGACATTTTGCTAACGGTATGCAGCAGATTCTCGCGCGTACACCCCTCCCATTACACGTCCTATTATACCCGGATACTGTAATGGGAAAAGGTGGCAACCCTAGTATCATGTCGAGCTCGGGGCCATTCTTAATCAGGCGCATAGTCACGTAGACCGTTCCACGCTCTAATTACTTTCACATCTTATTTCGTTTCTTCCTCGTTCTTTTTATTCGCGAATATCGTTGCAATTATCTTCTCACGAGTTCCCGGTCTCTGGTCGAATTCGAACAAAAATTTTTTTCGTTAACAATTTTTAGTTTACATACATAGTTAATGGAAGGATATGAACTTGTCGACAGTCGATGGTCGAAAGTTCGAATTTTTAAAATAATTTGCCAAATTTTCCATTTAAATTTTTATCGTTATCGGATTCGTAACCTTATCACTGTTGAAACGTCTGTGGTTTACAGAACTTTATACCGGAAGCTCTTCATTCAAATTGACATTAAAATTACTTCTACGTTCCAGTTGAAAATGAATGTTTCCTAATATTCTTATCGATTATAACATTAAAATATGAAACGACAGATTTCGAAAAAGTCAAAATGATACAAGCTTCGCAATTATTCGTTATCGGGCCCACAGACGCTACGCAAGTTTGATAGTTATCGCGGATAATCGTGTGAAAACGCGTTATGATTATGTATTTGTTAAGTATGCGATAGCCCGTACATCAAGCTCCGCTTGTTGTCCTATCACCACCGTATGCATTTGTATTTAGCTATATCCACAAAGATTACTCGAAATCTTTCGAATGCATCTAAAATTGACGCTGTATTTTTATCTCGGCACCTGTACGCTACTCGTTTATCCGCTCATCTATTAATCACTATTAATTGTCGACTTATCAGACCCCCGACTTATTATCCACGCCGAAAGTTTCGCAATCGAGGCGAACATTGTTACGATTACACCATCAAAAAAATGATTTAGTTTCTTTTAATTTCTCTGTTCGCCTGGTATTCTACTTTCCTTTTCACAATTCATCAATCCGCGGAATTGTGAATCCGTTATACACGATCTTTCGAACGCTATCGGTTAGAACAGACCTGTTCAGCGTTTGCCCGTACGGGCAGCGATTTTCTTGCTCTGGGCATACACAGAACGGCGGGCACTAAGCCACGCCCCTACGGGCAAGGCCGCATGTATTCGTCACACGCATTGTCACAGCTACGTGTCCAGCTTCGGCTATGCTAAGGCCTACCCCCACTCTGCTAAGTCAGTTGCCCATAGCTTTGCCCGTAGCCATATCCGCGGGCATCGGCGGGCCCCTTTGCCCGCTAATAGGCATACCGAGCGGGCTCTGGTTTAGAAGAAAAACCGCTCAAAAATTCTGCCAAGTACATAAAATGCAGTGGAATACATACAAGAATTATTATAACCTAGTTTCGCAAACAAGAGATTCCACACACTGATCGTCACAATAGCTACATCCGCTTCGCACCTATATTGCACGTAGCATGAATGAACAGACAAAGCACATAATTACCGGTAAAGTAAAATGAAATTGGACTGGGCAGAGTATCCCGATTAACAGGATGAAGGAACGAGACAGCAAAGGGATACGTACTTGAAAAATTTTGTTTGCTGCAACGCTTCGTAATATTTTGACAAGTTCTTCAGAAGAGAGCTGTAGTTGATGGTGCTGGCCCTCAGTATGTCATCGGCCAGTTCCGGAATGAAAACAGCCTGGGCCTTTTGCTCCTCGATGATGTCCAACTCCCTGGCCACCAGCTCGTCGTGCAATTTCATATACTTCTCTTTCGCTTTTTGCAATCTGTTGTTCTGCTGTTGTTGCTGTTGCTGATGATGCGCCACTACCGGCTCCGTGGGCTCCATACCGAGCGATGTACGAAGACACATGGTGTTTCTCCCTTTGGCAACTGTCGAGGTCGTACGTGAAGAAAACAGAAATCGAATTCAGTTTCGGAACGTAACAGATCGTGTCTCGCCAATTACACCATATAGGTACCGACACCATAAAATTTTTCGCGAACTTTTTCAGAGAAAATTTTGAAACCACGATACAGATCGACGCTATCGCGAACTTGTGCTATCGCACAGTGCGCCGCTCCGTGGACGTAATCCCCTTTTATACTGCCCCACCATCGATCCATGATCAGCCAATCCACGGGATCTAACCGGCCGAAAGGGTTTCCCGTTCGGGAACCCTAAATTCACAAAGGATAAGTTCACTGATCCGTGGAGATCCGCAATGTTAATTACAACATTTAAATTTACGCGTTCTAATGTCCCCGCACAAACCCCTTGCAAAATTGCCGAATCCTCGTAACGATTCGTTAGAAATGCCATAAACGATTTCGTGAAATGGACAGAATTTCGTAATACTTTTGTCGAGCTTCTATGTTGATTTCGGAAATCGAGCGGGATCATCAACACAATGTGATTCATCTCCTATTTCTCGCAGAATTAAAAAGCGATCTTGAAGATTGTATGCGTTCGACGTAAACGAGGAAACGTTGAAATGCTTGTGTTTTTTGTAACGATAAGATCTTGATTTATCATGTGCGTTCGTGCGATAGCGATTCTGGGTCAACATTTCTATATTTTACACATAATTAATACTGCGCGACTATGTTGCAATTTAATACAGTATTAATCAGAAGCAAATAATTTCAAACAAACGGCCACCAAATGGCGGGAAAATGTCTTTACTAAATTGTTTTTAGGACCCTTTACCAAGGTATTATTGTAGCATTTCCTTGTTTTATTATTTATTTGGCCACTTAATACGGACGGCTTCTCCAAAAGAAATCAATGCATAATTCAGACCCCGAAGTATGCAGTGCATCTTTCGAAACCACACTCAGCATTATTTGTCAACGATTGCATTTTGCCTAAGTGATTTTAGATTAAGGGTCGCTAATGGTATTTAATGCGTTAATGAAATCTATTTGTACAATTTTCTTATTTAAGAACACAACCTTCTGAATTATTACGACCACGGAAACACAATTTGACTTTGCGTCGTACGAAACAATGAAAATATTGATATTATCTTTAATATCGCTCACCTTTCCATGAGTAACGCAAATTTATATTTTGCTTGACAAGACGTATTTATTAATGAAAACTCAGGGAACGTGACCGTAAAATTTTACTTATATAGAATCCATCTGTCAGCGATTGTTCTAGGATGCAACTGTAACGTGTCCGAATTAGACATTACTTTTTCAAGATTCTATAGAAATTTGTTTAATCAACAGTTTCGGCGTTTCTTGAAATTGATTCTTATCCTCTTCTTGAGTAGCAGAGGAATTTATTGAAAGGGAACGCGATTAATAAAAAAATATATATGTATAGCGGGTACCCCTCCTTGAGTATAACGTTTCATGAGGCAATTAACGCTGACGAATCGATGAGCCTGCATCTTCGCATTCTGTCGCATCGCACTCACACGAATGCGTCGAGTTAAAAGCGATTCGGCTTACGGGAACGGGTGCCTACGTGATTCCCAGCAACGTCAGAAATTTTTGGGTAGACCTCTATTCGTAGAATGTATCATGCTACGGTTCCTATTCTGACGAAACCAATGCTTCTCAGAATGCTGGAATTTTAAAATTGTGTTACGTCATATATTCTTACAATTGCTAATACTTTTTAATAAATACTCCCAAAATACATTTTATATTCTTTAGGGCAATCATATATCTTTCGAGGAATTCTTCGAGAGCCCTCGAAAATGTAAATGATGGTCACATGGAAAACTGGTTTCTTGAATTAGTCGAAAAAAAGTGATTCGCAGCAGGTTTTGAAATTAGGTGAAGGTCTGGACTTTACAAGCGTAAGAGAAACATCACGAACTTATAATAAACGACTCATTTAACGGTACCTCTTATATCACATAAATTGATCCAGTTTCCTTGTGAATTGAATGGACTGAGAGAAACGTTTAGTGCCAAACAAAATTTTAATAGAATTTTTAGTCGCTTAAGGATCATTATATAAATGTTTCAGGGGAAAGTTTCGGTCAGCCTTGCTAAGAAATTGATTAAGGATCGGAATAAGTGGGCCAATGGAGGTAAGAATGCCTGCAAAACGATCGAACATTAATCATAAACATCTCGGTCGATTGGCGCAATCGTAAATGGAACATTTGCAAACGTGACAACAGTCACGTTTCGAAGGCCTTTGAAAGTTTTCGTTATTCAACATTTTCAGAGAGATGGTTCTTTTCTTGAATATTTCATTCTCCTCTTTACAAACGAATCATTTGCGCGTGTTACACTGATAAACCGAAGCCCGATGCGTTATCATAAAATGCTTACAATTGGCAAATTTATTTTCGTAATTTATACATGGCGTGTTACATGAAATCACATTCATTTCAAACTACGTTTCGGGTCGAGGACAATAATGAAAAAATAACGTATAGAAATAAACTATGAATAATATGACCGCGATCATGCATAGCTAACAACGGTCTAATGTGAAATACAAAAAGTCAGATCGTAGACTTTTAACTCTGATCCATCGCGTTGGTTTCATTCATACTGCTTCCGCTGCAGTCCTTCTGAATTATTTCGAAAAGTGGTTGCAATTCGGGCGTTGCTTTGATCTGTGTCACGAACTCGCACAGCGACGGATTTTTATCTGAAAGAAAATACATCAGCTCATAAAGCTTCTGCAATCTATATAACGATTTAAATATTTACCGGCATCAGGAATTGTTAATAGCGCTGCCACTGCCCTCAGTGCCGAACGTTTCAATTCATCTTGTTTCTCATACTCTTGCTTCACTGAATTTGCTTTTACTTTCATTGTACAAGTACTCTTCAACGGTTCGACTAACCTTTCCAACCCTGCGTATTGATTCCATGTAAATAAATAGTGTAAGAATAGTGTAATAATAATTAACATGTAATATTCACTTTGCAAGACTGCCGTAGGACATAGTTGAGCGAGTCTGGCCGTCATAAGGTAGGTCAACATCTTGATGTCATAGTGATCTCTGAGACCATTTTCGACGTGGTTCAAAAAGTTGAAAACATCCAACCGGTCGAGACACGAATCCAACAATGTGTACATGCATTCGAATGCTGCTTTTCTAAGATCCAGGCCGTCGTCTACTGTATGTTTGAACGGTCCCATTTCCACTTCTCTTATCAGTTCTTTCTGTATACAAAGTATTCGAAATGTAGACGATTAACATTCTCTTACGGCCGAGAAATATTAGGGTAGTGCAAAAGTCGTATTAAAATACAACAAGGAATCGGACAGGAACTTTTGCACTGACCTAATACATTCGCAACAGAAGCGTTCTTGGATTACCTTTATCTTCGTTTCGGCATAAAGATGTGGTAACACGGAGTCTAATAAATCTCTGATTAGCATCGGCTTGTTATGAGCTGCCGAATTAAATGCGACTAAAGCTACCCTCCTTACATTCAGATCAGGATCCTCTAAAGCCACCAAGAAGTTGCCCATGCATTGTTTTAACATGACATCGATTTGCTGAGGCTGTAAAAGATGTTACGATTTATTAATATGCCAGATGACAATTTGAGTATGTGACTTTCGATATACCTGATCGGAAATAGTAAACTTGACAGCGGTGACTGTGGTGGTTCTCATGAACGCGGAAGGCGATTTCAATGACTCTTGTAGTTTTGGTAACAGGGTAGCAGGATCGATCAGAGTAAGTTTTCCTAGACATTCGGCGACAACGTTGCGCGTGCCTTCTTCCGTGCATTCGCAATGCCTGTACAACAACATCCAAATCGAAGGCACGAAGTTTTGCAAGTGGGACACGCCAGACAGACTAGCAGATTGACACGTAATGATCTGTAAAATCGCACATTCCAAATGTACAATGTTTTCTACAAAGTCAAAATGATCTGATACACTTCTGCGGTTTTAATTAATTCATAAAACATTGCTCGCGAGACGACCCAATACAACGTATTCTACCTCTTTCAGTGAGTGCAAGAGAAGATATTGACGTTTCGGTTGTGCCTCGATTTCCTTCAGTATGAATGGTAAATACTCCGGTAGGTTGCCGACTGCTATGTTCCCCAATGTGTAGCTGGCTGCTGATTTCACTTCCTCCGAGTGAGACGAGAACGAGTTTAAAATTATATGCTTCAGAGACGTGATTCTGCTCAGATCCCTGCACGAGAACGAAATGCAATTCTAGACGCGGTGTAAATCCGAAACACTTCGTGATATAATACTTACACGTGTCTGCCTATTTCACCGATGACTAACAGCGCGAAGATATGTTGCGCGTCCGTCTGAGGTTTCTGAACGTCTTTCAAAAATTGTTCTACCACTGCCTGAGCTTCCTGGTGCCACGTGATCGTTAACGCGGCCGCGCATTTAGCAAGGGAATGGTAGGCTTGCTTATGAAGTACAGACTGATTCACAGGCGTTATCAACATCGAAAGCAACTCTCTGTATCCTAGACCCGGTATGTCTGCCTGAACCAATGCTTGGAAGAATTCCAGCATAGAAGTCAAGGCCACACCTAAATTACAAACGTAAACGAGTGAACGATAATGCGAAAGAAAATTATGATAGCGCGGCAATTTTTAATTATAATTACCTTGGAGGAGCGGAGATTTGACCAAAACCAATATTTCTGGGAGGATGTAATCAGACACCTTTGTCAAAGCGACGGGATGGAGCATCGCGATAACGGTCAGGAGATTAAGAGTTAATTGCGCAATATGCAGATCAGTCTCATTCAGTAATGCTGGTAGCTCCGCGGTTACCTGACGAATGAAACATTATTTTACAACACACAAGTTTAATGTTTAATTGATATTTAATTATACAGTGCTCTTGAGCATCCATTACCTTATCTAATAAATCTACATGAAGAGCAGAGCTGTAATTTTGCACGAGAGTATCTAAAAGTGGTAGGGAACACAATTTCAAAGCTCGTTGATTTTTTCGGAGGAAAGATCCAAGAATTGGAATGGCCTCATCCTACAGAAAGTAGAAGATAATACATGAAGCTTGCGCGAAGTTTATGCGTATGGTACAATGAAATACACGTACCATAATCGGCTTAAGATCTACTCTCAAAGGCGACGATGCTATACAAGTCAGGGCCTTTACGGTTGTCAGTCGCGTGATCTCGTTACGAAGTCTGTCCAGGAATATAGGCAGACACACGTGCAATTCATCCGACAAGATGTCTCCGAAATGAGCTAGAATCTGACCCATGCAAGCGATTGCTCTTTCTTTCACTTCCTGATCGATGTCTGCTGTTTTTAGTCTCGTCAATGTGCAACGATATATCTCACCAGATAGTGATGTCAAATCGAAATAGCATGGTTTATCTGGAACAGAATTTATCTTAAAACTTCTCATTTTATCGAGCCGTTTAAACATGTTGTCCCACAACCTACCGTGTGGTCGAATTACTTGTACAAGCTGTTGCAATACCAGTAACGCCTCCGCTGTAATTTTGTAAAATGGATCTCCAACGGCAGCTATAATCGGAGGCGCTAGGACCGCCATGTGTGGATGAAACACTTCCGGTTGATGTGTGATTAATAACGTATGCACGAAAGCGAGTGCATCGATCTTCATATTCGACGAGGAATTCTTGTCTCCCAATGAGTATTGAATGCCGGATATTAATGCCGGTATGTGGTTATTCAAAGCACCAGGCAACACGAGTACTAACTCCTTCAACAGTGAGAAACAGTCCTGTCTGGTTTTAATGCTTTTCTCTTTCATCTGACGGTGGACTGCTTTTACTATTAACGGAACTTGTTGTTGGAGTAACGATATTGGACCGTCGTCGTCCTCCATCGCGTCAGGATCGAGTGGCACTCCAGTGGTTGGTCTAGTTTGTTTCAGAAGAGCGATGTATGCGTGGAATATATCCGATTTTACATTCTCTTCTCTCTCTGTGTTAACATATATGTTGTATTTTTACTAGTAATAGTAATTGTAATAGTAATAGATGTAATAGTAATTGTTTGTATTGGGCATTTTATTCTATACCTTTAAATCTTGCAATTAAAGCTGGAGAAACATCCTTGTAAAGTTCTGGGAGAAGTTCTCGCCTACTAGAAACAACAGCCTCAAGACACTTTGCAGCTGCCCTGCGAACCTTCCAACTCATATCATCGTCATCTGAGTATTCGTCTTCTGCATCTTCCTCTCCATCTTCTTCTACTTCCATCACGGCACCTTCTCCATCGGACGCATCGTTCATATCATCATCGTAATTATAGTTTGGGTCATAGGTGATGTACATCAAACAAATATCTATAATCTACAGAACAGATGTTTGTTGAGTATTGGTGGATAACGAGTCTGATGAGTCTGTAGCAAAACTGTACAAAGATATCTTACTTTACTTATATGCGGGGTAATTTCTTTGGGGCATCTGTATACAAAAGATTCAAAAGCTTGCAAACAATATTCTCTAAGTTCATCGTCGTCATCCATGCTATACTGTAAGATTAGAGGCATTACCCTCCCTATTTGTTCTCCAAATCTGTGTCCGGCTTGACGACTGAAATTTAACGATAACAGTAGAAAATCATATACAGGGTGAGCTAAAACTGTTCTCTGATAAATACTCACCAAATAGACGCGATGCATTGTATATAAGTGCGTACCACATTTTTAGCAGTTTGAGTGGAAAGACCTTCAAGCAAATGATCCAAAAGCTTATTGTACAAGTAATTGTTACTCGAAGTCAACAGATGACTCAACGCTACTATGGTACGTTTTCGAACTGCTTGACGTGGTGAAGAGAGTTGTGGTAACAGAGCAGCCAAAATAATAGAGTGAAAGGTGACTAGTAAAGCACCGAATCGAGACAATAGATCAGCGACGATATCAAGAGCTTCAAGTTGTACAGATACATCTTCCTGCTATGTGAATAGTAATTAGTAGTTTTTCTTTGAAACTTATATCGAGTATTTCAGCAATTCAGCAGCCATAATTACTTTTTCGATAGCACTGCTAAGACGACCGGTTATTCGTTTACAAACGTTCGCAACTAGTTCACTGGATCCTAAAGGAAGTTCGGAGATTACAGTCTTCAATCCGATACTGGAGATGTCTCTTAATTGTTCTTTGTCTGACACCATGTTACTGCATAACGCATCTACAATAGTTTCCACTTGGTACTCCTTTACCTTATTGACTAATGGGCCCAAACTGAAATTGGACACGTTTCTGTAATCATGTCCAAATACAGAGAAAATCTTGCAAATGCAAGAAAGATCTTAACTAGTCTTTTAAAATAAAGGAAATACTGGATATCTACATCCATTATAAGCTAATTTTACACAAAACGATAGAGGCAGTGTCTTATAGTCTAGATTTAATTTATATGCAACTGTACCATTTTACAGCAAGATTTTGTACTTCTCCATTCTTGTCTTCTAGCAGTTTTAAAAGCATTTTTACAACTTTGCGCTCTGATTCATCATCCAATTTGATGCTATCTTTTTGTAATTCACTCATAAGATCGTTGGTTGCCATAAATCTGAAGTCCTTGTCGCTGGAGGTCATCTAAGATAATAAATTATATTAGATTTCGTTCAAATGATTCAAAACATATAAAAATTATAAAATAAATATAAATTAATGAAAATATGCAATGTCAAGGTTTAAAAATACTGTAACAGCCTCAATTAAATTAATTAGGATAATATTCGCATAAAACTATTTTTTTGACAGTTAAATGAAACTTTGATTCTCGTTGAATCAATGCATTTATTGTAATACAAATTTTCATTTATGATAAATAATAGCGCAAAATACTGGATACATTTTGAAACAAAAATCAGATCAATTTAGATACATGGATCGATGTGTACTGGTATTGAAAATCAACTCGAATTTACGAAATCAACAGAAGCTTTTTACGTGGATAAAGGTTATGTAAAAGATGAGTATCATTAACGGTTGCAACGTTAACAGTTTCGTGTGGGATAATTTCAAAATAACAAGCAAAGGTTCGTCATGTTCGGTCTGATAAAAAGATTCGTTTAAAGGAGCCATGATAAGTACCTTCTCCAGCAAGTTAGCAATGTGATAAGAGACACTAGCCATGATTGAAAACTTTTTCACAGCCGGTTACAGTTGTCGTTCCCAATATTTCTACGTTGTAATTCAACAAAAAAAAAACAGAAAATTACGGAGTTTCCGGGGAACAGGTGACACTGAATTCGATTCCGTTCGTTCAGTCGAAGATCTTGTTAGGAAAGCTTCGTTCTAATGAAATTTCACCGCCCGCAACATTTCAATACTGCGAATCTTTACCGCAACTTCGACTGCCAAAATTTTGATGGTAATCGTGCGTTCCTGAACCCATCGAAATAACAGTCACGGGAAATAGATATCAGAGAGGCGAAACTAGACTCGAAATTTTTTATGTTAATGAATCAAGAATTTTGGACAATTTGAAAGCGCGGCAATATTTGAAACGTGAATTCGGAGGACTACTAGCGGACGTATGCGTACTGCATATTGATTACCAAAAAATGCGGGAGAAATGTAAAAATATTCGTGAAAAGGTTTTATCACAGACGAGGTGTAGGATAGACCTATCATCCAATGTATTTTTGTGACCCACTTGTTTGGGGTCATATAACTGCACGTAACCACAGACGAGTTATAAGGATAGACCCATAGACGATTTATAAGGATACGAAAAGAGGTTCTGATTAAAAAAGTTATGAAGAACCGAAATGATGTTGTAACTGTTACGAGAATATCGGTTCTCGCTTATATCGGTTACTGTCACGGTTCTATAACTGCTATTTTTCTGTTTTGGATTTCGGTTTCGGTTCTGTCATTCTGTATTCTGTAATGTATAGAAATTTGTTTCCATATTTATTATTTGATTTATTCTTACAATAATAATTTGTTGTTAAAATAATAGTTTAAAGAAATCAATTTTTGTAACGACCAAAGAACATGGAATATATTACGTCGTGTAATATGAAATGTCGAATTTCTTATCCTTTGCGAAGTCCCAACAGTTCTCTGTAAGTTACTGTAATTTTTGTTTATGTTTTGTTATGTTTGTTTATATATAGCTATTTTTAATTTTAATTACTACCACCACAGACGAGGTATAGTAGTAGACCAACCACCATATGTGGCTTCGTGTCTCACATGTAAACAACTGGTTTTCTTACGCCCTCTACGTTGACGTACGATAAATGCTGGAAGTAGATCCACAAGAATGATCAAATCTGGTCAAATACAAATGATTGACGAGTTATCTACATATCTGATGTTATGACTATATGTTCAAATTATATTTTTTTATTTGATGTCATTATGTTATATATTTACAATTATCTTTATCAATACAATATTAATAAATGTGGACATCACGTTTCCAAATTATAGAAATTTAATTTTCATAAATCTTGAACGTCAATAACATTTTTCCATAAGTATAATTATTATTCACATTATTATTCGCATTTCTACAATTTTGTAACTGAATTTGAAAAAGAAATTAAATTGAAATATACTATATATTTTCATTTATATTTAATTTAAACAACATAAATTTTAGCCTTACAGAATCTTGCAAAATATCCATTAATATTAATTATGAAATGTGACTCAGGATGTAATTGTATTATTTTCTTTCGCGTTTGTAGTGAGAAAATAAACGACGAACGCAATAGTACAACACGTACGAACACAACTGCATTCATTGAGTTCGATCAGACTCGTCCAGTTGTGATGCCAGAATCATGGGACGCCGCGCCGTCCCACGTGGCGGGGGTGGGAGCAAACCCATCCGCCGGCTTGGGCCCACTTAGATGTACCGTCGTCACATTACCAAAATTTCGAGCGCCTGAACCGCAATCGATTCCCGGTTCGGCGAGACATACATTTTGCTACAACTTTTAAACCAAAAAAAAAATATCAATGCGAAATTTGGACTAGAAATTTTTTTAAATCGGGTTTGATGTCTTATACTGAAATATGTTCTATATTTTTTAAATAATTTTTTTTGTTGATTTTTAAGATAAAGCCGAATAAGATGGTCAAAAGTGCCTCCAAACCAAATTAATTATTAGTCGCACCATGCTCAACAAAAAATTACGAAAAAATTCATGGATATTCTATTTAATATCATACAAGACTGAGATTTTTTTCATGGTTTTTGGTTTGCAAAATTGATTTTTCGAAAAAATTCACATTAATAATCACGATGAGACACAACTAACATAATAACATAAACGTGATTAACTGAAAACTTCGATATAAAATCGGCAATTTTATGCTTTCGGATTTGTTTAAAAATCGATTTTGCAACCAAAAATTATGAAAAAAATCTCAGTCTTGTATGATATTAGGTAGAATATTGATTAATTTTTTCGTAATTTTCTGTTGAGCATGGTGCGACTAAAAATTAATTTGGTTTCGAGGCACTTTTTATCATCTTATCCGGCTATATCTTAAAAATTGACAAAAAAAATTACTTGAAAAATATAGAATTTATTTCTGTATACACCATTAAACCCGATTTTTAAAAAGAATTTCTAGTCCTAATTTCGCATTGATATCTTTTTTAGTTTGAAAGTTGTAGCAAAATGTGCGCTTCGCCGAACCCGGAATCCATTCCGCTAACCGGTGGAATTCGTCGAATAGTCGAGCAGACAACTCAGACGACGTTACGTCAGAGTGGGGGCCGAGTCGGCGGAGAGGAAACCCCTCACCCCCCTCTGCCAAACAGTAGGACGACGTCACGCGATTCTGGCATCACTGGTCCAGTCTCAAAGTAGACAAGATTCGTTACTGAAACCGTTTTCCATAAGAGTTTTCAATATTAATTTAGTCTTCGTTATTCTTCAATTTATAGCGAATTTCGATTCGTTTTTAAAAGAAAAACATCTTCAATCGGCTCATAATATTTTCATTACCATATTTTTAATAATAAGACAGTTGGGTTCTGGTTGTTCATTATTAATAGGCAGTGCGTTACAATGTTGCCTTTCGTACTCTCTTCCGACCTTGGTCTTGAAAATTTCAGTGGCTCATTGTCAGTCAGGCAAGCAGTTACCGGACACAACAATATAAGCTCCTAAGCATTGCTTACTAATAAAAATCTAATTTTTGTAATAATTTATTTTCATGGTATGAAAATATGAACAATAAATTGTAAATATTTTTCTGGTAAAAATGAGTCCAAACACGCCATAAATAGAATGAAAAGGAAGTTAAGGAAGAGTGTAGGAATAAAGTGTAAATAAATATACATAATTACGCGGAATATTTACCAAAAAAGTAACATTAATAAAGATATATTTAAATACTAGCAAAAATACATAATAATGTTTGTAATATGAATTCCTCCGATTGTGTGTATTTGTACTTCTTGCTGCTCCGTACATATACATACATGTACATTATAGTTGTATATACGCAGATGATCTCCTAGAAAGAATACATTACAATTAGACATAAAAACATTCTTTTACATATGTAATAAATTCTACTAGTTATTGGGCTTTAAAAATCAAGCCACGTTACTATTAAAACCAGATATACCATTATACGTATAATGCAATTGTAATAGCATGCCGTTCTTTCATCTTACAATTAGTTCTTCTATTACTTCCCAATGATGTAGTACATGCAGTGGTCAAAGTAATAAAATTAACAGGATGGGCCACGTGAAGGCGTGAAAGAATGTCTTATCCATCCTAGAGTACATTAAATGTTTACCATCTTCAGCATATGTATACAAACGTATACACCACAATAAAATATACGAAGTTATATATTTACACATTTTATTAAGTAAAAGAACATTGAGTGTACTCCGAATCGTGAAAAGAAGAATAAATCAAGCAAAAAAATCTTTAACAATATAATACAAAGTCTTTGCATGATAATAAAACATACAAAACAAAACTGCTACAATCACCATATTCCTTGAGCCAAAGCAAGTACAAATGTATTCCAAATATTACAATGCAATTGTCTATATTTCTTAATTGCTTCTATAAAAAAATCATTTACAAAATGTTTATTAACCTAGTTTTCAGAATTTCATATACATGACGTATACGCAAATCTCTATGCGTGAAATTCTGAAAATATGATTAATAACTGATTTTAATGAATTGATTATAGACACACTTAAAAAGTATATTGAAATACTGTTGGGATATGGGGTTTAGTATAATAAACACTCAGTTGATTTAATAAGAAAACTGATTTATTTAAACAGATTCGGAAGGACTACTTTAGCTCCTGACCCCTCGATACTCTGGACGAGACTAACGAAAAATGTGCAACGGAAAACCGTTGCTTAGGTTTGAAGCCAGGAACGAAAGAAAAAAGGCCTGGGCCTGAAAAGTGTTTATGACACCCCCCGACCCTTAAGAGTCGGGGTACTGCCGGAGACCCATTGCTAAGAGTAATATTCAGTCTCCGCGTTCCTGGCACTCTAAAGTGATTCTCAACACAAAGATCATTTTTTTTTGCTTATATGTACAATTAGATATGAAAAATCCAACAAATACCAACAGGATTATCGATAAAAATGAAAAAATTTAAACATGTCTGAAATGCGATAATTTGGAAAATGTTTTCGCGGAATTTTTTATACATCTAAATTTCTTGCGGAGCCACATTGTATCCTTATGAATCAGCGCATTCGTCTTCATTAAACCAGTTTGGATACAAGGGTGCAATTACGACCTGCAATTTCCGTGTAAGAAGATTTTAATTTTATCGCATTAAATAAATTTGGACAAATTCCTGGCCAAATGTCGATTTTTCCGAACCATCGACTAATTGTGGATGGACTTGGCAAATGAAAATCGAAAATGTCACGCATTTTATGGTACAAAACGGGAGAAGTGTACTGCATTGTCATGCATAATTGTTGCTCCTTTTTCGAAAAAATTTGTCACGATTTGAGTTTAAACAATATGAGGATAACAAATGTCTATAAGTACCCGTAAATTCTTTTAGAAATTGCTTTCTTCAAACATTTATCATCGATATTGCCTGAAGAAAGCTTATCTTGCAACCGATTTATTGCCTTATACTTTGCCCGCAATTGCAAGCGGTAAGTCTTACATTTTTTCTTCTCTTGCTCTAATTGCACCTGGGTTTCCATTAGCTGCTATTCAAAACCATTACAACTTTGTATTGATGACATGTCATCCTGTATAGACATAGTGTATTACTCATTGTCAGTGCTAAAACTATTATTATTCATATCGAACGAATGAAAAATTTCCGGTACGGCATCTTTGAGCAGTCTACCCAACCCGTAAAAAGAATGATTAGAAAAATGTTGACTGCACACATATTGATTTTGTAATTTTTTGTAAGACAATTTCACCCAATCATCTAAACCACTGTTAATCAGCCACGTTATGCACCTATTACTACCTCTCGTTGAAAATGAATGAAAAGAAATAATGTTCGTTGTAGTACGGTTTGTTAAACCACTTTTTATAGTGAGTTTTCCGTTCATTCCACTTCATTGTATGCGAGAAATAGGATAGCAAAGTGATTAGAAAGAAAATAAGCAGATTACGGACCACTAGCTTTCTATAATAGTAAATGCGATATTTACTAAGCGCATGCAATATAAAATAATATATAGGTATGTATATGATTTACCTGAATATAAGCTTCCCGCTTAGAAACGTCTCCTTCGATGCACTCGCGTAACAGGCGATAGAATCTCTGCCATGAGATTTAAAATCCTACCGTTAACAGCGCCGTTGTAGAATATTGGTTCCACAGTACAAGTTCTGGCTGATACGGTAGGCTGCGACACGGAATGGTAAGGGAGCTCTAGAGCCCCCCGAGCGTGAGACAGAAAAATACATTGGGTGATTGGTCTGCTCCTATACCAGAGAGGATAGGAGAGTGCTCACGCCGAGGGTTTCGGTGTTCCCACTTTCGTGACATCGCCGTTTTTAGCATGGCACAGAACCGGTCCGTCTTTCCTGGAACAGAACCGGGCCGTCTTTTAGCATGACACAGAACGCACATTATTTTTTTTAACCAGGATTAGAACGTACAGCTTAATTGTTTTATATGAAATATGTAACTAACATTTAAATTTTGTGTACAAAATCTCTAATTAATATAAATTAAGAATAATATTAATTGTAATGATACGTATTTTAATTTTTCCAATTTTGTAGTTGCAAATTCTAGTTCTAGTGTTGTCATCAACACTATCTTAAATTTCTTCATATATTTAGCTATTGTTATTATTAATTAAAAAAATTTTCGTTCATGAATAAATATTTTTTCCGCCTCAACACCATAAGATTTTTACTAGATGACTTTAAAAATACATTAGAACTATTTTAAAATAATTTTACTCAAAAACATTCTAGTTTACTCTTTATTACACTGTTCTACTAATTTTTTATGGGCTACATCGCAGCTCTGTTTAACACTCTTTTACAACTCAATACCATAGTACCATTCATATTTAAGGAAGAACAATTTTTTGCGACGATCATTGAAAAAACAAAAGTGTTTCCTTCATTTCAGTCCTTTAGTGCGTTGGTGACGTAGAGCCCAGCACAGCTACCTGTGTTCTGTGTCACATCTGGAGTTTTATGGTACGCTAACAATTGCTATTGAGTCGCAAGCCAGACTATATAAGGGAATGCATCCACAACTTCCAGAGGCCTGCCTCTAAAACTAATGAAAGGAAGGCTAGGCATGCAGTGTGTACTAAACTCCTCAAAAGAGGCGGATTCCAGTCGCTCGTGTTATAACAGTTCCTGAACACATTATCATTCATCTGAAACTGCTTTGTACGGCATTACATACGCCATATAATTTTTATTTTCTAATTTTGTCAAAGTATAACAGAATCATGCAAGTGTCTACAATTATTTAATCAGTTAACTGTGTTTGACGAGTATACTCGTCATGAAGACATGGCAATATTTTGTGTCATGACGAGTATACTCGCCGAAACAGCTATAATTCAAACAGCGGTTAGTTTTTGTGACGCAACTTAGAACAGCTAACTGGTTAAAATCCAAAATACAGGGCGATTCGTTTATCTTGAAGGATTGAAATATCTCGTGAAGGACTGTAAAAAAACGACTTTAAAAGAATATTTAGATAACAGGTGGTCTGTACTTTCAAAAGGCACCGTTGGCCGATCGAGATGAAACTTGGTGAGTATGTAAAAATCAACATTCTGCGAATATTCGTCGCTTACCATGCGGTAGTCACAATTTGAATTTGTTATAGCAAAATTATCAACCCAAGCACTACATTTTTTTGGTGTTATACAAAAGATTTACACGATATTTGCAGTATCGACATCGCGTTGGGATGTTCTAAAAAAATACGTTAAAAACATTACACCTAAAACATTATCAGAAAATGGAAATGGGAATGCCGTTTTGATAGTGTAAAGGCTATTCGATTTCAAATTCGATAATTTCGAAACGCCTTGATCAAAATTGGCAACAACGCATCTGACAATAAATTGAAAATTGAGATTTTGTTTATAGTGCGCAAGATAAATGAATTTGAATTTATTACCAGTCTTATCATTTGGTACGAAATATTATCAAAAATTAACATCATCAACAAAGTATTGCCCAATCAAAAGATGCACATCGATTTGTCCACGAAGCATCTGAAAGGTCTTAACGTATTCTTTGTAGAATACAGAAATGAAGGATTTAGCAAAGCTATAATTGCAGCAAATAAAGTTGCAAAGGAAATGGACATAACACCAGATTTCAAAACATCATACCTTCTCTGAGGGAAGATACTTATAATTGAGGGAAGATACTTCCTCAGTTACATATCCAAGTAAATAAAATATTCACTTGCTCTGTTGTTTTATACATGTAAAAGGTTCCATATTTATATTCTATAATCTGCTCTATACTAATTTCTCTATATCTACATTCACCTTTTGTATTATATTTATTTTCTCCCTAAATTAGATAACGTTTCTTCTTTTATTATATTCATTTTATTGTTTATTATCTGTATTATGTTTATTAGTTTATTTAAATAAGTAGATAATACTTATTATTTTGTTGTTCGAATGACAGTAAAAAAGGATTGTTATCAAGGTTTCTTGGAATAAATAATGAAATTTAAAAAATAAAGTTTAAGTCACTTTAGCCTGCTCTTTCTAGAATTTAAGAATCGTTCCCATACAGTTAAAATGGATTACATTAACCTTTCTTGGTTAACCCACTTTAACCCCCTTTTTT
>CM052143.1:14206323-14340315 GCA_028454255.1 Halictus ligatus
AAAATAGTTCTAATATGTTTTTAAAGTCATCTAGTAAAAATCTTATGTTAGACGGACCGGTTCTGTGCCATGCTAAAAGACGGACCAGTTCTGTGACATCCTAAAGCGACGATGTCACGAAAGTGGGAACGCCCAAACCCCGGGCGTGAGCACTCTCATTCCTCTCTACCTATACCTCGTCTGAGATATAGTCATAACATCAGATACGTACATAACTCTCCAATCATTTGTATTTGATCAGATTTGATCATTTTTGTGGATCTAGTTCCAACATTTATCGTTTATCAGCGTAGAGGGCGTAAGAAAACCAGTTGTTTGTATGCGAGCACAGACGAGGATACCTCGTCTGTGATGCGAGGCACGAAAATAGTGATTGATCTACTCCTATACCTCGTCTGTGGGCAGACCACCATGACTCCTGTTTTAATGTTTATGACTTACAGCTGAGTATTCCATAAAAAATTACTCAACAGCAATCCAATCATTTATAGATTAGTTGAAACATTAACTTGGGTTACTTTGCTTTTCAAATCTTGTGTTTTAGGCTTAGCATTTACTATTTTACTGTTGTGTAGGTTTAATTTAACTCCTGATGTCAAATTGACGAAACGATAAAAGATTAATATGATGGAAAGATAAATAATTGATTTCGTAATTTCCTTCTTCGAAAATTAAGAAATCCGATAAGACGTGGAATATGTAAACTAAGAGTATTGACGTTGTTTGCAATTGACAATACGATAAGCAGTTATTTACTCAGAATCCATGGAAGTGTGTGAAATTGAAGTAAGGGACGGGTGGGGGCTAAAGGAGGAAAAAATTTGTACTATTTATATTCTTTATTTGCATTTCAATTCATCTAGCTTATTCTTATTTTTTTTTTTGTTGTTTCATTTAAATATTTGAACGCGTCAGGTGGAAACAGCGTCGTCGATCCATCCAGATAATGTTATGCGACTTCTACAAACAAATCGACCATATTTGCCATACAGGTTCAATATATAGTTTACTCTTCTTTTTCTTTTGTTATTACTCACATTTTTTCAAAATCCCATTGATAGCTTTGAGAAGCGCGTTTTTGGGGCCACAGTTTCCATGGAAGTCATCAGTATCATCAGACCACCGAGATTGAGACTTGGCGAATTCGGCCTTTAGCTTGACCAAGCTGTAAGGACATTTTATACAAACTTATATACATTATGCGTAACCGATTTAATCTTTTTACGTGCTCAATATTTTAATATTACGAACAAACACTCACCTTGGACCATCATAGCTGACCCATTGGTTTCCTTTTTACGCGTAAGTCACGTCTTCCTTACGAGTTCGGACGACGGTCCATCCGCCTTTCTTCAGCGTCACACACATCTTGTTGTAGCCAATGTTACCTTCGTCGTTGGTGAACGGTTCCTTCTTTCCGGGCCCAGACGTGGGGGCATGATGACCGTGTTTGCTGTTATCCTTCAGAGTGAAAGTTATTCCGTAGAATGATATTACAACGATGCGCTTGTTAGCTGGGGCACCTTGATGGAGCCAATAATGAATGCTGACGTTCTAATCACGGTAAAAAGGTTATCGATAAAATTATTCGTTTAGAACTATTCGCCAGAAATACAGTAAACCCTCCTGTAAGCCGAAACTTGCGTGGTTTCGAGGGCAGCATAGTTCCATGTTAATGGTTTTCTTGATAGGTGAACGAGCAGAGGACATATGAAGGTCAACTCCATTTTCTAAATTAGAATGATAAACTTTTCTATGTACTATCTAATAGGACGTTTTAAGACGCGTACAATGAACCGATCGATGTGATCCGCTTTTGTAATCTGTTACTAGGGGCCATTGAATGTAAGCAAAACCCATTCCCGCACCTCGTAAATGTAAGCAACCACATTTATCTACACCCATGAATACTATTATTAGTTTGCGATATCCTATCGGCGTAATAACTGCGGCTCAGGTTTCGAAAATGCGCTACACAAAAGCTGAGAAAGTGGATATGGTTTTCATTTATAAGCGTCGTTACCGTGGGGCAACCATGTTTGAGGGTCCACTACCGTGCCCATCACGGGAGTATGCGAAACATTCGTGCTGCATGAGAGTTGTTGAAGGAAACCGTGTTTTCGGAATAGCGTGTCATAAGAGAGTCGGATATAGTAACTTTTGTTCTGAATACAATGTTCAGTTGCTAGTAGTAGTCATCACGCTCGTCCCTAGCCGAGGGATAGAGCAGAGAATTCGTGCCCGTGCAGCCGTTATAGTATCCGTTGTCGTATGTCATAACGTTGATGAAGTCCCAGTAATGCGCGACTTTTGAGATCTTCTTCACTGACCGCAGCGCTGAGTCTGTAGCCGTGGCTCGAGAACGCTTGTTTTAGTTCCTTCAACAACTCGACGAAGTTGTTCTTATCGGCTTTCCTGCCACCGTTTTGATTCGGGTACTCCCAATCGACGTCCAGCCCGTCGAAGTTGTATTTTTCCAGGTAGCTGATCGCGCTCTTTAGAAACCAACCGCGGGACTCCCCGTTCGCGGCAATGTTGGAGAACTTCTTCGACTTCTCCGAGGCCCCGCCGACGGACAGCAGAGCCTTGGCACCGTGGCTCTTCACATGCTTGGTGAAGTGAGACAGATTTGACGCGACGTCGAGCAGCTTGAACTCTCCGTTGGGGTTGACCCCGACGAACGAGTAGATCACATGCATACAGAGATTCACGTCGAGAGAAGTAATCGGGTATTTGCCTTCACCGGGATTGTCCTTCGCCCAGCTCTCATAGTAGCAGATTATTTTCTCTGAAATGTTTTTTGTTCGATTTAATACGTAAATATTTTTCAAAGTATTTGGCGTCATCGAGTCTCGAAGTCCAAAATAATGTTATCATTTCCAAGGAAAATTTTACCGATACCGAAAAATCGTGCAGCATGATCAGAGGCGTCACTTGCATTATTCGGAGTTGGGATTTTTTTTGTGTACATCTGCAAGAATGCAATCACCTCCTCAGTTGATAGAATTTGTGTACAAGCACATCGATTTCAAAAGCTAGAGGCACACTTTTAGTAGAACAAGATTATGTTTTTGTTCCCATTCAAATGTATCAGCAAATTAAATAACCGATTGTCACAGCCACGTGTGCTATTTTAACGATATTTAAGTAATTCTTATCGCAGCAAAGTATTAAGCAAATACACCACGTAACTAACCACATGAACTCGTTGTTGGTGTGCAGGACTGCTGTGAAACACTTGTATTTGTAGTTGGATCATAAATTGTGATTTCTTTGCGGATCCATTAGGGGGATTGTTCCTTTGTGTACATTATGATGTGTCTTAATAAGGAAAATCGGGGCATTCGAGGATTGATTGCCGTGTTTACTGTATTTGTACATTCTTAACGGGAATAACGTTTTATAGCACCGAAGGTATTTTTTAATGCAAAAATTATATTTAAACGGTTTGCCGATCTGACACACTCAATTATTATACTCTTCAATCGAAGTGTATAATATGCATAATCTTTCGTTTTCGAAAGTTTGTCTATGTACAAACATAGCTTGAGGCATCAGTATAAATATAGTCTCTTCACTTCAAATTTAATAGTCTCTAGCCAATATTTGCTCAAGATAAAACCGATTTAACCATTCTTATTGGTATCTAAGATCATATGAAAACATATGGAAATTAAACCGACAAATGTATAATAAATAATTTTTATTTTTTTTAACATCGGACGTACAATCGTTGAACAATATGAATGTTATGGAAAAATATGTTAAAGAACACTTTCAAACCAATGACTGCTATCGAGACTGAATGTAAAATCCTAGAAATTCTTCGAAATTGTTCTCACTGTCCATCGTGTGTTCGGAGAATTATTGTTATCAAAATTGCGTACTTTTTATTGAAAAATTTTTTTTTTGCTATCTTTTAAGTCTTTAGACAAACACTGTCGTTATCTATTATCATTTGAAACCGCAGTTGAACTTTGTAAGGTTTGTTTATCAGTAACAATTATTTTTTATCCGCAGCAAATGGTGATAAGACGTAACTATTACTAATAGCAATTTATAATGCTAACCACTATTTCTTTGCACTAATATGTTAAATTGTGCCATTAGTCTACTTAGAAGTTCGTGTTACTAAGCATTTCGTTTCTTGTCAATGTAAAACCAACTTTCGAATTAACAAAACAGTTTTTAAAAATACAAAAAAGATTTGAGACAATCCAAGGTTTGAGACTTTCATGGCCCGGCATCATACAGTTATGCCTGTTGAGGCTTCCGGGTGTAAGCCGTGTCCTAAAGGAAGAAATTTCCCAACGTTTCGCAAGCATTGCAGCTAGCTTTATCAGGGGATCAGAAGACACACTAATGAAGCTATCTGCAATACTTGTGAAACGGAAAATTTTTTTCTTTAGTACACGGCTTACACCCGAAAGCCTCAACAGACATTACTGTATAAATAATCCCCTCGACATCAAACAGATTTTAAGAAAAGTAGAAGAGTCACAAAATGTGGACCATAGGTTCATCTCGTGATAATAATACGGGTTAAGGTTTTTCTTTAACGATTTTTTTTTTATTAAAATGCTTTTCAGACTACAAAACGTGTATATCACAAAAATAATTCGGTATAACAGTCTATTTATTCGGTTGGCATAGTTCAGCAGCCCGGTACTTGGTCTCTGTAGTTGCAGGCGAGGATGGACGGGTCAAAGGCGAGACCAGCTGGGCAGTGGAACTGGATCAGATTCCATTGTCCGTTCACATTCTGGCAATAGTAGAAGATGGAGCAGTCTTTAGGGTCGCGAACATATCCTTCTTTTTTGCATAATCCTGATGACGGTGGGGGCGGCGGTGGCGTTGGTTTTGGCGTTGGGGGTGGGTTTGGTGGTGGGTTTGGTGGTGGTTGAGGATCGCTGGGTACATGGCCTCTTAAAACCTCGTTCATTTTAGTCAAAAGAGGATACTTTGGTCCACAGATACCACGGAAGTCGTCGGTTTCAAGGCTCCACATCATACCACCGCCAAGATTGAGCTTGTTAATATACTCACACTTTTCGCCAACGGACCTGAAAACGAACGCAAACACGTACCATTAAACAAATTATCAACAATTCTTTTAGCGCGTACTCCACTCGTAACTATGCAGAGCGTTTTACAGGAATGCAGAACACTTACCGGACATCGTCGTATCCGACCCATTGGTTGCCTTTGACGGCAAAAGGCACGTGTTGCTCTTGTTGCCGACGAACGGTCCAGCCGCCTTGGCGCATAGATTCGCAAATCTCGTTGTAGCCGAGCATGCCCGGCTCTCTGGTGTATGGTCCAGCAGCTCCGGCACCAATCGTTGGAGCACCTATATCATTGTTGCCAGAGTTTGCCAGAGTGAAGGATCTTCCGTAGGAAGGAATACCAACAACGAGCTTATCGGCCGGAGCACCTTTAGAGAGCCAGTAGCGGACGGCAGCATCCTAGAATAATAAAGAACATCGTGATTGGACAATAAACTGCACCGACATTCAAGCTGTACAACGTGCACTTACAACATTGAGTTTAGCCTGTTCTCCTTGTTCACGAGCGGAAGCATACAGAGGGGCGTTGTGGTCAGCGAAGTTATTCCAGGAACCATTCATGTCGTAGGTCATCAGATTGATGAAATGAACATACTGCGCCACCTGATCGATGATGTAGGATAGGGAAGCGGACTTCTCAGCGGCCCCAACGGCCACGCTAAGGGTGTAACCGCGGCTGTCGAAAGCCTGTCTAAGTTCCCTCAACAGAGCCACGAAATTCCCTTTGTCGGACGGTTGACCACCGCGCTGGTTAGGATACTCCCAGTCGACATCGAAACCGTCGAAGTTGTAGCGTTGCAGGAACTCGACCACGTTCTGAACCAGTCGGGAACGGGTTTGCGGATTGCTGACCACCTGAGAGAACTTGACGGATCCCTCGTTCCAACCGCCGATCGCGATCAAAGCCTTGGTACCGGGGCTTTGTTTGCTGCGGGCAACGAACTGGCCGAAACCGTTCTTGCCGCCGCCGTCCGGTAGATCGGCCCACGGATCCAATATTTTGACAGTACCGTCTGTGTTGATACCGATGAAGGTGTAGATCATGTGCGTGCAAAGACTGGGGTTGATGTCCGATATTTGGATCTTTCCGTTCCCTTGACGATACACGGCCCAGCTACCGAAGTAGCAAACGATCTTCTCTATATAACGAGAGCGCATTGTATTATAAATAAATGTCACGGATCTTGTCTACGATAGAAAGCCCCGATAACCGATTGCCAACGTAAATATTGTGGCTTAAACGATCATCTGGGCAAAAAGCTTTTCTTTCAGCAATATCAAGTACGAGGCGGATGCTTACTTTCAGCTTGGACATTAGCGACGATTGTCGCCATGAACGCGACCAAGAGCGCTACCTTGAACATCTGGAAACAAGAGATTCGTTTCTTAACTCTTTATGTACCGATGGCTTCGTCACTCTTTAGGGTGACAGCGATGTGTCAGAAGATATAGTTTTCTCCGCGAAAAAATGCATGATTACGAAATACATGAGTATTCTACGAAGCAGAATGTCGATCATTGAACAAGTTATCGCAACTTCAAGTTTCAAGAATACGCACGCTAAGCCCGATTAACACTAGAACTATCAAGTAGCAAGTGCAACTAGCATACATTTCGTATCAATTTTGTTTAAATATCTACTTCGATAGAGAAGTTTATTAGAAAAAGGTTCTCGTGAAAACATGTGTATAATTTCATTATTTCTAAAAGAAAAAATTGGGAGCAAGTCATTTTGACTGATCCGGTAGTTCTGGCGTTAAGCACATTTGGTGTCTAAGTCGCGATACCTTAGTTCCTCGCTTCCGGCGACGTTCTGAAGTTCTGCCACTCTACCGGCATCGTCTTCTCGATCCTTTTTATATTCCGCCCGAAAATTTGTAATCGGTGTTATCGGCGTTACATATAGATATGGAAAGAACTTTATCAGTCACGATCTAATCGCACACACATATAAATACATATGCTCGTACAAAAACAGCGTGACACTGGATCTAACATGTCCGAATCCGCCGACACGGTGAACTCTTATTTCATTACTTGGAAACAAATCGATTGCGACATAATCAATGACGGAAGATGATTAATTGGTGATCTATCGATTACAATAGATCACCTTCGCCACGGCTGTATGATCGAAGCTAATCTTTGATTGATTTTTTTATGAATCAAGGTGAACCGGTAACCTTCGTGAAAAAAGAACAACATTGCGCAATGGAAATTGCCGAACAGCAGCGATTTGTTTGTTCATTCGAATACGTCTTTGACGCCGACGAGATATTTACAAAGCCGCTAGGAGCGGTTAGTAATGGCCCCAATGTAGAGATACTCTCGTCGGTTGTGGAACTACCCAGTCAGCCAAATGCCGACTCGACCAAATCGAGTGGAATGTGTGCTGCACACATTGCGAGCAAAAGACTTATGTATTTGGTACCAAACCCTGCTCGAAGCAGAATTTGGTCCCCATTTGGTATGATTTTGGCACCAAAATTTGTCACCAAATTCCTACTTAAATGCGGAAATAGATGGATGTCAAAATCCATGCGAAGTCTCCACGTAAAATTCCATGCGGAATCATGCGGTATTTGGAGCCAAACTTTGGCATGGTTATAGAGGGCAGGTCCGTCGCACTAAGAACGGACGTAATCTTGTTCTAACAGTAAATATCGAGAAAAATTGAAGTAAATCTTCCTGTAGGGTGGGAAAAGGTATTTTATTTAAGTTTCAATGCGTAATAAAGATAATAGGTGTTGCGCGTTGCGCGATCATGCACAGTGCAGTTTGCGACACCAGACCGGGAATAATAGCTCTTACGACGAAGGTGTCAGTGTTTCGACACGCGCACTGATTCCGTCTAATAAATTAAGCGCTAGGCAGGAACGAAATATTCGGCGCGAAATAACCTCAAAGAGGAAGTTTTCACGTAACAATAAATTACAAAGTCCCCCTAGTGTTGATAATCTGCAGGACATTCTCAGCTTTATCCGTGCCTGTCAGTAATAATAATAATGAAAGTCTTCTTATTATTCCCACTACATCTTCATTTACGTATGATTCCTCTTCTACTTCTTCGTGCGATGATGTGGGAATCTGCTGGTACTGTTTCAGAAGTATCATTTCGTGATCGTTTGGCATCTTATCTTGTGAACAATAATTTAATGCACACTCAGGGGAACAACATCTTATCTCTTCTATGTACCCATTCATGTTTTTCTAGTTTGCCGAAAGATATAAGAACGCTCATTGGTACACCATGTACCAGTGTCGTCACCTCTGTGATAGAACCAGAAGAGTATGTTCATTTTGATGTAGAGTTGAAAATAGTTAAACAGTTATCTCAATGTTCTCCAGTAATTCCTGGAGAGTTGCAATTGGATTTTCATGTGGACGGATGTAGTTTACATAATTCCAATATACTTCAAATTTAGCCTATTCGAGTTAGAATTGTAAATATTTTAAATAGTAAACCCATTGTAGTAGGGATTTATAAGAGCACCCAAAAACCCAAGGAATGTAACAGTTATTTTCACAAATTTATATCTAACATAAACTTGATAATGTCAAATGGAGGCATTACGTCCCCGCAGAAAAAATTCCAATCATATTAAGGTGTTGTATTGCTGATGCACCAGCGAATCGTCGACGGATGAAGAATTCAGAGATTCAGAGATTCATTTTGAAACAGTATAATTTATTCCAAGTTGCACATCGTACATTACATATTTCTCGTGTTACGATAAATTATATTGTTATTATATATAGATTCCCTGCAGTATTGTATAGTATTATTTTAGTACTCTAAACTTTATATAGTACTCAAAAATATTTTTAATTATTTCACATACCTATTTTTCCGAGAGTGCTTTACTACCAGGATTACCACCGAAAGTAATTTGGAACACATGTCAAAACAGTGTCATTATGAGTTGATTAATGAATTGAAAGTGAGTATATACATTATTCTAGAATTTTAAACATTTTTTCTTCGAAATATATCGATTGTACAATGAGAACAGAACATATATCACGTCCTAATGTAAGGCCCTTTTTGTTTTTAGGAAGGAGAAACTTCAATAGTGGTATGCTGTCCGTGCTGACCGTGCCTAATAACCTATATTATATATTGTAAATTAATTAAAAGTAACTATTATGAAATAAATTTTTACAACAGAGTCAATAAAGTCAGTCACCGACGAGATATTTAGACATGTAAATATCATCAGAATTATATCATATTTGATTTCATTTTAATCAGAAAAATGCCACGAATATGATGGTAAAAGTTCCATTAAAAAATAACGAAAAATAAAGAAGTTTTGTAATTGGATTAGTAGTGGTCTTCTGGTCTCATACCGATCGGATCGAGCGGCTTCCGCTTAACGACCGCTGGACGACCGTGGTGGCACGAGCTTCTGGGCCTGGGCCGACGAGGTTCGAAGGCGCTTATTCGAGCTGACAAAAATTATTCGAAATTCGGAAGAATTAGTCGTAGCCTCCGAATAACAGTACAGATAAAAAATGAAAATTTAATTTGAAGCTTCGAATATAAAAAAGTATTTTTATTCGTCGAATAAATTCTCATCATCTTTTTTTTTATTCGAACCTTCAAATATCAAATATAGATAAAGTATCTTTTATTCGAATTATTATTTAAATAATTTTTTATCCCAAGTAATGCCTAACTCTGCGAGGGCCGTTAGCAGCGTGAAAGATTTACTTAATATTTGATTGAATTTAATTATTACAAAGAGTGTATCATGAACAAAGTGTATGCACTTGGAACTGTTACAAAATTATGTAAGATCACCCTTTCAATAAAGTATCGAATGAGGTTTATAACACGAGCGACCGAAATCCGCTTCTTTTGAGTGTAGTGAGCACTGCATGTTTAGACTTCCTTTAATTAGTCTTGGAGGCAGGTCTCTGGAAGTTGTGGATGTATTCGCTTGCATGGTCTGGCTTGCGACTCAATAGCAATTGTTATCGTAACATAAAACTCCAGATGTAACACAGAATACAGGTAGCTGTGCTGGGCGCTACGTCACCAACGCACTAAAGGACTGCAATGAAGGACACACTTTTGTTTTTTGAATGATCGTCGCAAAAAATTGTTCTTCCTTGAATATGAATGGTACCATGCTATTGAGTTGTAAAAGAGTGTTAAACAGAGCTGCAATGCGGCCCATAAAAAATTAGTAGAACGGTGAAATAAAGAGTAAACTAGAATGTTTTCCAGTAAAATTATTTAAAAATAGTTCTAATATGTTTTTAAAGTCATCTAGTAAAAATCTTATGGTGCTGAGGTGGAAAAAATATTTATTCATGAAAGAAAAATTATTTTAATTAATAATAACAGTAGCTGAATATATGAAAAAATTTAAGATAGTGTTGATGACAATAGCTCATTATTAAATTAATGTTCAGGATGGTCACTTTTAAGCTTCGTAGTTTGTTACTACAAAATTGGAAAAAAATAAAATACGTATCATTACAATTAATATTACACTTAATTTATATTAATTAGAGATTTTGTACACAAGATTTACATATTAGTTACATATTTCATATAAAAGAATGTACGTTCTAATCCTGTACGTTTAAGCTGTACATTCTAATCCTGGTTAAAAAAATAATGTGCGTTTGGTTTCATGTTAAAAGACGGCCCGGTTCTGTTCCAGGAAAGACGATGTCACGAAAGTGGGAATACCGAAACCCTGGGCGTGAGCACTCTCATTCCTCTCTGCTTATACCTAGTCTGTGGTTTTATGTCAGAGTTGGGAAATATCTAAGTATAAAAATACGTGGTAATTTATTAAAAAATTGGGCAAATAGAGCTAAGGCTCTTGAACGCCATCTTTGTATGATATACATAAAGAAAAGAATAAACCATTATTAAAAATTTTACAGTCTTAAAGCTCCGAAATTTCTGAGGATTTCTTAGAACTGGACAAACTAAAAATGCAATGAGCTAAAAATTCTTATCTTAAATAAAATAATAATTAACATTGTAATATCGTACTTGCAAAATTAATATTTAGATGAATATCTGTAATCTACTTATAATAAATTAAACATATTTTGAATATCACTCATAAAAGAAAAGTTTAAAATTATTTATAATTTATAATACTCCTAGTATTAAACACTAAGAAATCTACTCAATTCATCTGCTCTGTTTCTTATCATATATGTTTAAAAACTTGAAGTTTTATAATGTATCAATGAAAATATAAATTAGTAGTAAGTTATGCCTATGCTACTTATGAAAAATAAATAATATTTGTACTGGGATGTATCAACGAGATAATACTGCATTACTTGGAAACCTTTTAACTAATTTTCTAGGTTCCTAGTCTCCTCTAGTTTTTAATTTGATTAATTTCAAGTGCCTGCATTCTCATTCTGGCCTTCAATTTCCTATCGATGATAAATTAACGTTAAACAAACTTTCTGGTCAAGTTATATCTTACTATATAATATGTAAAAATGTACCTGCGATGCTGAAGTACCAACATATTCTGTAGAAGAATTTTGATTAAGGAAACATGTGATCGGCTTCTGCCATTCAGGCGTCTCTCTTGGATGGTATGGATTACCACCTGAATAATTCTTTCCTAAAATGAAATTTCTATACTTTAAGCATTAGTAATATACACAGAGGGCATATTTATGTAACCACTAGATTTTTGTATCAATGGTTAGTACAATACAGGGCCAAAGGTGATTTTATAGTTGTTAAATAAGAAATATTATTGATAGTAAATGCTAGTGCATAAATATTATTTTTGTTTGTAATAATTACTGATAAATTTTGTCTACCTTTGCTGGTTCCCACAACTTTCTTCACGGGAGTACTTTTCACGGATTTAGCTGGTGCTTTACCGCCAACGACTACAAAGAAAGAACAAACAATAATTCTAAATAGGTTTAGACTTATTTGAAAGTTTGATGGAAAATGGAAATCAAGATCAAACACAAACAAAGGAATCATTTTCAGAGTTCGCTTTAGTTGAGAATTTAGTTTGAAATTTCAACAAAATTCATTCACCTTTGCTTGGCACACGATCTGCTTTTGTTCTCACCATATTCTCAAACTGGAAGCTCTTAATAAATTAAAGTTGCAAGAGAAAATATGAAATTTTCGTTACGATACAAAATGTACGTTATTCAAATCATATGTCTATTGCGGTCAACTGCGGTTCTCTATTACCAATTGTAAACCCCTACATCCCTATTCGTTAATACCTGTTCCAGACAGGAGAGCCAACCTGAGAACGACTGCGACATAAAATAGTAAATTTAAATAAGATTTAAAGTTATGAAATTCTTATGTATAATTTATTGTAATATCTATTAACAATTTAAATATTTCAAAATTAAGTTTTTGTCTCGTAATCTTTATGCTTGACCTTCTTGTCTTTTTTTATAACAAATATTAAAAAGTATAAACATAGTCTTCAGTTAATAAACATGTTGTTCAAACATTTTGATACGCAAATTCCTGTGCTCATAGATTTGTACATTATCGCAATATTCTTATTAAGAATAAGATAACATAGTATTAATAAACCGATAATATACTTTCGAACTGCGTCACACATATGAAGGAACATTTGCAGTTTTATTCAAAGTTTTCATTGTATTTAAAGTAACATTACATTGTATATATTTATAAAAGAGAACTTTTTCTGAACGAGTTCTTATAAACGAACAACATTATGGAATGTGTCAGTTATATGATATATTTCTGTAACTTGGATGCGAGAATTAACGTGTCATTATTTATGTCATCATTACTGAATCACGTCATGAGTATATATATACATATGTGCGTATAATACTGACACAGCGAAATCCTCTTATTTCGTAATGAAATTATATTTCAGGGTAATGAAAAACGTGCGCGTTGCGTACTCAATCGTTAACAGAAAATAAAACAAATGAAAATTACGTAAAATAATTTATATATGTATACATATAACTACATATATGTCTATATTACATTAAACAGGCCTTTGCTTGGATGACATATAGCTTACATACAACAATTTCTTTTTTGTGTGGGAGATGTTATAATTGGTTCGTTCGTGGACAATATTTGAAAGGATGTTGTATAGACTTCCGTGCAAAAAATATAGCTATGTTGATAAATATATATCATATAACTTAGTTTTAATACTGCATCACAGAGACCCGGCGATGGGTAAGCAATAAATGGATACCCCCGGAGAAGTCTGCATATACTTCTCCCTTGGTAGTAAGTTTGTGCTTACACTGGAAAAGAAGCAACACCAAAGAATTCGAATGGATATAGTCTGAATAATTTTTCTAGCATTCAACATTTACAAGACTGCGTGAAGAAACCGCGTGTTCTTACAGAAAAGTACAAGTCTTGTCCAGAACACATTCGACGAATATTTTTCTACTCCATGCGACACGCACGGCGGCGGCGGCGTTCAAAACACTGAAAATGTGATTCTAAAGAGATAAGCGCAGAAATAACATTCGAAATTGTTATGTAGTTATTACTTTCAAATGTTGTTCCAACCGTTTAACAATGCTCGAGAATACATTCTTGATTTTCCTCGTTTTCTGATAACGCGTGTAAATTACAATTCTCACTATATCTATGAAATCGAAGGTATCTCGAAATTAACACTAAGATTCTCCGATTGCGCCAACTTGACGATCGTAGACAACTTGACCGCGACTCGGGCAGCTTCGTCAAGATCGTCGATCGGTACGATCTTTAATCCTGCGTTAGCGATCAAGGCTTTCGCTTCGTCCACGTTTGTACCCTAAAATAACAAAACAATTGAATGCTTTGCAATTTTATGACGCAAATGTTAAAAAAAGCATCAGTCCTCAGTTACCTGCAATCGAACAACGACAGGAATTTTTAAGCTAAGTTCTTTAGTTGCAGCTATAATTCCCTCCGCAATAACATCGCACCTCATGATACCACCAAATATATTAACCAAAAGAGCATGGACCTGTGTTGATGGAAGTGAAATATTCAATTTAATTGTACAACAAATTTGTATGCTTGTTTGAATAATATTTAAGAATATCACTTACGCGTGAATCGGATGTAATAATTTTAAATGCTTCTTTTACAGCAGAGGTGGACGCACCACCGCCAACGTCCAAGAAGTTAGCTGGTTCTCCACCGTGTAATTTGATAATGTCCATAGTAGCCATAGCTAAACCAGCTCCATTGACCATACAACCAATGTTGCCGTCGAGTGCGATGTAATTCAGATCAAACTTTGCTGCTTCGACTTCTTTAGTGTCTTCTTGAGTCCAATCTCTCAGGGCAAATAATTCTTTTTGCCTAAACTCGGCGTTATCGTCGAATCTGCATTTGCAGTCCAAAGCAAAGTCTACATACGACAAAACAACATTTCCAAATTAATATAACATTACCTTGTGTCTTTCCCTATCAATTTTTACATTAAACTTACAGTTTCCATTAATATCCTCTGCAAGAGGGTTCACTTCCAACAGAAGAGCATCCTTCTTAATAAACATCTGATATAGATTTACAATGATCTTGGAAATATAGTCCTTAACATTTTGCAGACCGAGCTTAACGGCAATGCGATCTGCCTGCTCTTTTGTAATTCCTTTTTGAATGTCAATGGGCTCATACATGATAGCGCTAGGATTTGTTGCAGCAACTTCTTCGATGTTCACACCACCTTGACTCGAAGCTATTATAACTGGACCCTTAAATGAAAAGTTCACGTGTTATGTATTGGATCTTTAATGATTTGAATTTTGTATTTTATTTAACAACATACTCCAAAGGCTCTTTCCATCATGACCGCAAGGTAGTACTCTTTGCGGGGAAACATGCGTTGTGTGACCATCACCGCGTTGCATATCCTACCAGCTTCACCTGTTTGCTTTGTAATTAATAATTTACCTAACATTTGATTGGCTAACTTCTTAGCTTCTTCTGGCCTATGAATCAAATAGGAATGTATTATGAAGCAATAGATATTTTAATGTAATCATTGTGATAATTCATATGATCACTATTGACATACGTTTCACACATTTTCACACCGCTGACATTGGTGTCTTTAAAATGGCCTTTTCCTCTGCCACCAGCTAAAACTTGTGCCTTCAACACAATGTCTTTGCTCTTTAAATCGGCGGCAAGCTTTGCAGCCTCATCTGGAGTTTTCGCAACTCCGAACTTTGGAGTTGGCACTCCAGCTTCGTTTAGAAGACTATAGCTGATGTGCTCGTGCACATTTAGGTTCCTCACTGGTTGCTTTACTAAGTTGGTTTTGCATCCTAGTATCTATAAAGACAAATAATTGAAAAATTAGCAATGTTCCATAAAAATAATATCTTTATTAGGCAATTACTTCGTATAATAATATAATTACTATGATAACAGGGCAGAAAGAATGTTCAAGTGCAAGAACAAAGATGACTTAAATACAAAGAACCTGACACCTTGTCATTGGCATTTCATAGGCTCAAAATACTCTGTTGCCTCTCAGATTTAAAAATAATCTGAACTCTGAGATCGATCATTGGTAATGACCCACATACGTTACGCTTGATCACTATTGTCTCTGAGTTGTTTTCGATAATGAACAATGGAAGATCCCCAACTCGGAAATTTAAAAAATTAGGGAATTTTGTGGGTACATGAATAAGAAACATGATTAATATGACAAACATTACCAATAAATTAATCAATATGCATAAGACGTACAAAATGTGTTTTCGCTTTAATATTCGAATGTAACCGTTCACGATTGAATGTTTCATAATTTTTTTAATTTCCGAGTAGTGAGTGACATTTTCAATGAAAACAAAAACCGCTATCTTTTTAAAAAATAACGATCTGTTGATAAATATCACTAAAGACGAGTTAAAGGGAACGATAAGAAGGAAAACAAATGACGGGAGAAAACGGTTGATCGATTAGTTTGAACTTTGAATTTTCGAAGAACACAACCACTGTTGATTGTTTGACAAGTGGTTCTCGTTCGAATGTAATTCAATCACTGTTAATTAAATACAAACGAACGATGCGGTGTCAATGACCAATGAATGGACGAGCGAGCATAGAAATATTCGCGTATCCATTGCATAACTGTCACACACATAATTCGTGAAAAAATTGAGTTTAGTCCGAGGCCGCGATCTTTGGCTTCGAATCGACTGACCCTGGCGCCCAATTTAGCAGACTACAGACATCAAATATGGTGGTTGCCCTTCGTATGAATCATTCGGACATATCCGACAAATTTTATTCGGTATGTAAACAGACCGACTAGTTCCAGGCGAGCGAAAACAAATAGATGGAAGGTCACACTGTGGTAAATGTGACTGAACGTACCTTAGACCCGTTGAATCGGGCAAGATTCTCAGCAAGTGAGATGGACCGCGACAACATGGTAGCCATCTTACTAAAGCAGTGGCAGTGGACTGCCGAGCGTAAGCTGCGCCTTCATGTCCCCACCTTCCTTGATGTTTCCTGCAAAAACATGACGCAAACTCCGCAGATGAAGAGCCGCGGTGGCGGCACCACATTTCTACTAAGCTAATCATTATTTGAAACAAAAATCATTTGCGTTATCAGCTTGATCGTTTCAATGTAGCCGCTGTATAGGCAACCGGGTATTCAGCTACCTATTTACTGTACGTTTCTTTAGCAATCCTTTATCTAGATCTGAAAATACAAAATCGCACTGCACCGTCTATCCTTCGTACACTGTCCCGGGGATTTGTATTTTAAAAATTAAAATACATGTAAAAGACGTTAAAAACTAAAGTTTAAACTAAAGTTTTAAATCTATTTGTATGTTTCAGTCGCCTACATGCGACCAAATTGAGGACAATGGTTAATATGTTTCGAAAGTAGGGTAAATTATTTTACCCAATACTTTTGCAGCAGAGTAGTCCTTCAAAATCGAAGATAAACGATGGTTTTTTAATCAATGTATGTACGCTTTCGGTAGCTAAAGTGTTAACGCACTATGAATTGTGAAGACAGTCTTTATTTCTTTATAACATTCATATCCTTATAAATATACTATACAGAACTATGATTATGGCTATGAATTATTTTAAAGTAATTAATTAGGCATATAAAAGCGAGATACAAAAAGACTATATATTTAAAAGTAGTATATATCATACAATGCTCTTACATTCTTTCCTTAAACATTTACAAAATTCCTATCGTTATATTTTCGTTTACTTTTTGCTTTTGCTATTCTCGTCATTCGATTTCTCCTTGCTTACAAATGAAATATCGAGATTCATAGAATTTGCCAACTTCATAATTAGAGCCAATTTTACGATTCCCTCAGCTGCACCAGCAAAATCGTCTACGGAAATCACTTTTAATTGAGCATCACGAATTAGCACTCTCGCTTCCTCCACGTTGGTACCCTGCGGAAACGAAACATAAAATGTATTGATTTTTATTAACGTCTATTAAGTTTCTTGATAACTTACTTGTAATCTTACGATTATCGGCATGTCCAAGTTCAAGTCTTTCGATGCGGTAATAATTCCTTGAGCAATTATGTCGCACCTCATGATACCACCGAATATATTCACAAAAATGGCATCTACCTGGAAATTTAGAAAAAGAATTCAACTTGTGTGATAATTAATAATTGAACTTAAGAATTGGCATTCCCATCTCATTGTAAAATTACCTTTGCATCAGAAACTATTATTTTAAAAGCTTCCTTTACAGCCTCTACTGTGGCAGTACCGCCTACGTCCAAAAAATTGGCTGGCATACCACCGAAATGTTTTATTATATCCATAGTAGCCATGGCTAATCCAGCCCCGTTTACCATGCATCCTATATTCCCATCGAGAGCTATATAATTTAACTGGAATTTATTCGCTTGGACTTCATTAGGATCTATCTGCGAGAAGTCTTGCAAGGCAAACAGTTCTTTCTGTCTATATTCTGCACTGTCATCGAATGAACATTTACAGTCTAACGCATGATCTGAAAATACATAGATTACTAATCAAATGTTCTTGCCCGGTGGATTAATTAATATCGTTTTTAAACATACATTCTTCACAAAGATCTAACGCCAACGGATTTATCTCGAGTAACAAAGCATCTTTTTCAATGAACAGCTCATAAAGATTGCAAGCAATGGCTGAAATAATCTTTTTGTCTTCTTCTTTTACCCCTAACGTATCTGCAATTTTTTTTGCTTGTTCAGCTGAAAAACCCTTCATAATATTAACTGGAATGTACGTTATAGCTTCAGGATTCGTAGCAGCGATGTCCTCGATATTAACACCACCTTGTTTAGACGCGATTACAACCGGTCCCTGAAATTTGTAAAAGGATTTAGCGATCGTTGATCGATTGTCTCCGAATGATGAGATCGGGAGATGATGGGATTTGGGAGATTTACATCAAAACTTGTCTCCAACATAACTGCCAGATAATATTCTTTGCGGGGGAACATTCGGGTCGTGACCATGATAGAGTTACAAATTCTTCCAGCTTCTCCAGTCTGTTTCGTTACTAAGAATTTTCCGATCATATTACTGGCTATATCTTTTGCTTGTTCGGCTCTGCAAAGTTACTGCAGTTGAACAACGCTTTCGAAATTAATGATTACATACAATTGCTAACTTCAAGTTCTGATCAGACTCACGTTTCGCACATAACAACACCGCTCACATTGGTACCTTTAAAATGCCCCTTTCCTCGACCCCCAGCAAGGACTTGGGCTTTCAGGACAATATCCTTTATAGCCAGGTCCTTGACCGCCGTGGCAGCCTCATCTGGAGTTTTGGCTACCTTAAATACAGGTGTCGGAATTCCAGCTTCCTTCAATAAAGTATATGCAGCATGCTCGTGAACTTGCAGCCGTCGAATTTGTTGGAAAAAAAGGTTTGATCGACGAATACACTGAAACATATATTTTTTCGCATGAATCGGCAACGATACGTTTGAATGAAAATAGCATTTGAAACACGAAGATAAGTACCTGTCCCTTTATGGTCCGTGTACCGATTGATAAAAGAGATAATATTCTGATTGACATGTTATCAGTTGATAAAGTTTGACCAGCTTATTCTGCGCAAAAAGCGATTTAATGAATCCGTTCACTCGGTGTAATGCAAGGTTTACGCGAATACAGAAAATGATACTTTGATACTTATAAATCTTGCAGGCAAATCTATTCGCAGAGCCATCATAAAAAATGTTCAACTTACAAGTTCCAGAATGAACTTCATTGTATGCATACACTTTAGATTAAGCTGAGTAGGCAGTGAGCGGGCACTCCTTTGTCTTATTACGATAAATGAATATATATGTATTTATGCGCGGTTGATACCGCTTCCAGTTGATAATCCCAGAACATGTATAGAGTCAAAAGTAATTACAAAATACTGTTTTGTTACACTCTTCGTGTAACAATGTCCAGTATCGGTAGAAACAGCGAATTAGGAAAATGAGTCCTCCAGTTAGATTGAACTTTTAGATTATCGTAATAAACCTGCGATATTTATGTATTCTCTTTTATACGCATTGCAGATACATGTATTAAATTATATTAATACAATACAATATAAAAATTCAATTTACAATTACATCTATGTAGAATCGGATTACAGATTTTCTTACAAGCGTTTATAATTGAGATAATTTTAACAGAAAGAGAATTCATTTCATACTACGTTGTTTTCATAGTAATTTATTGGTATGTCAGTTCAGATATAGTTCGATACGTGTGATAAGTCGATCATGTGTCAATACCACTCGGTTCAATAACAATATTTTTTTTATTAAATCAGACTTACGATTATCTTAGGAACTACGTCCTTAACGAGTTTTCTAATATTCTGATAATTCGTATAGAGTTATAGTATCTCGGTTTTACTTCTTATTATACTTCACACTTGGATGATGCATATGACTCAATTATGGAACAAATAGAATGCTTATCGAGGCCTCGAGCTTCTAGAAATAACCCGGAAATATTCAAGTTGTAGACGAACAGAATCATACGAGATCATAATAAATTTAAAAATTGTCTATTTTAAACATGTCTCGATATAAAAATTCTAAAATTCCATCCGTAGATATTTATTAAGGTTTGCAGACGCGAGCAGCAAAAGTTTGTCCGTGTAAGTAAATAAGCGAAGAAATAAATGTTGAAAGGAAATAAAGAACGACCATTTTACTATACACGAGATGCAAAATAAAAAATACTTTAAGACTTTAAGGTAATGTCAAACATTGAAAATAATAGAAATATTAAATTTTATTAAAAACGATATAGATATTTATATACTATATCTATATCTAATTCTCTTAATATATTCGAAACATAAATCGTCTACACTCTACAGCTTAAAAATAAACCTTCATATTTTTTGAAATATGAAATGAGAAAAAATTCAAAAGTATGTGCAAAGAAACTATTTTCATTTTTTTCTTTTGCACATGATACAACTTAAACATCAATATAATTTATAAGATTGCTGTATCTATATGTTTCAAGCATAAAACTTTCATCTCTGGCCTCAACAGTCTTATACTCTAAATACAAAACAAATCCTTTCGTTAAATTCAAAAGCTAAATCTATCGTTCAACGTTCTCCCCGTGACGCCGAGGTTTCCGGATAAGCTGTACATGACTTCGCTGAAGGTACGATCATCAACATCTGCTCGAGCATCCGATGACGGGGTATTACGTGTACGGGAACGGGAACGGGAACGAGATCTGGACCTCGAACGTTGTCGACCGAAAAGAGGTGCCCGACCAACCTGAAATCCATTCAGTTTATTAGAACTGCGTTGAAAAAAAAAGTTATAGTATCCGTAACACTAGAATTTCATTTTTAATTAACAATCAAAATTACATGAATATGTTTTGCAAATACATGGGTCGAAGGTCGCCATGGTTCCGGGTTTTCTACTGATTGGAAATAAATAAGTACGTTAATTTTATGAATTCAAAAAAATCCCTTTGCACACCTACAGCACTCAAATTGAAAGAAAAATCGATTTTTTGGAAATGGAAAACCAGAATACCCCCTTAATGAAGCAGCTATCTTATTACAACAGTCTCCTAAATAGCCCCTATGACTTATAATTCAAACATACCATATTTAAACTTTGTAGACTCTGTCTGAATGGTGAACGTCCCCTGGGTAACTGGCGTAAACTATTCACAGCGCTTCCATTTCGGCTTGGTGCAAGAGCAAGCGGACGTTGATGCGTGCTAGGAGTATATTCATTTCCCATGGTACACATGAAGTTCACATTTGAATTAGTACTTAATCGTGGAGAACTACAAACATTGTTTCATCGTATTAAGCTTACTTAATGCTTACTTAAAAAAAAAAAGGTGTGTCCGAAGTGACGATACAACTTTAAAAGTCTAAACAGAATGTATTAAGTCAGTGTAAAAGGAGTATGTGCCCGATTCATTCTTGTATTTTAATACGGAAATTGGGCACGAACTTCTACACTGACCCAATGAAAAATGCCAATGAACTACTTGTAAATTTTGCTCATAACCTATTCGTAACGATATCGTGAAAGGTACATTAATCATACCTTAGTCTCATCAATTTCTGTTCGTATTGTGCGCGTCTCTGTGCTCTGGCAATCTGATCTGACCGCAATCCGCCAGTAGTGAAACGGCGTTGAGATGTTAAAATCTGCTGTCTTCTTTCTATGGCGCTTCTTTGCTGCAGCGATAACAAAGATTTTCCAGCTTGCGGAACCTGCAATAAAACAATTGTTCTAGTTTCTATACGACTACGGTTTTCTAGCTTGCTCACGATTGCGCGCAGAACGAAATACTTACTCTGAACTGATTTTGCAAAGATAATCTCTGATTTTGTCTCTGCAACAACAGCTGTTTTGCTCTCTTGACACGATTTCGGTAAGCAATTTGAGCAGGACTTTGATATCCTAGCCGATTGTGGACTGAAGTCGGGTCCCGCAAATTCGGCAGACTGTTCGTTCTTTTCAACGGTGTTTTATTATTAGTAAAAAATCCTCCTTGAGTAAAAGTCAGATTTGTGCGACTTCTACTGCGAGTCAGACCAAATCTGTTGGCTCGACCACGGCGAACATTGAAAGCCCCTCGTGTGTTGGACTTTTGGTTCAATGTTAAATTGCTTCGTGATCTGGTGAGACCATTGTTTTTCTTGTACCGTTTTCTCACATAACCTCCGCGCACATTATTATTATTCTGTCCAGCCTGCCAAGGCTGTTCTTTCTTAGCAGTTCCAATGTTACGTTTCACTCTTGCACCTCTACCTCTTAGTCCATTCCGTCCTCTCGCATTACCTTGTGTGCGTTTAACACCAGCTTTTCCATTGGCGGTCCCAGCCTTTTTCTTTTTCTCCTTTTTCTCCATCTTTATGATTTCATCTTAAAAGGAAGAAAATTCACAAGGTTTAGTGAGCGTATGGCCTTAGTTCTGGAAGTTAATTTGTTTTTGTTTTTTGGTTTTTAAGCTTTAATCTGGAATACGTGGAAAATCCCCTCCTGTACAGATGACACTGAAGGATAATTCGAGATGAGAAATTCAATGTATTAATTCCATTAAGGAAACTGGTCTGTCTTTTGTTAACCACTTCCCTGATTTTCCTCTGACATATGTATACGTGCATATTCAAATCGTTTTGCATTGAGTAAATTTATATATAAATTTATTAATTCAATATATATTAAAACCATAACTTTCGACTGTCCTGTGTGTGAATCATTATTTAATGTTTCCCAATCACTTGAGAATAGTGTAAGACTTTCTGCTAACTATCTAATTGTAGTATTAAAATAATAACAATAAAGATAGCAACAAAATCAAATATATTGCTCTAATGAAAAAATTACAAGAGATATTAAAACCCTCCCAACTGTGAAATGTACTACTATTTAAACTTTTAGGGTATCTTTCAATGCTATAGTAAAATTTATAAATTATAAAATGTATAAAATATATTTAATTCATATGGTATACGAATTTATGATTATTAAAGTTTTTATATGTAGTTATTATTGGTCATCCAGGAAGCATTCAGGACTGATGTGTAAGGCGACAATCAATGATTCTGCTTTATCATTTTTATAGTATTTTTTCTTCTTTTTTCCCATATTTTCGAGGTTCTACTAGTATCCTATAAACGTATTGTTTTCTTCATTACCAGTCCTTCTTCTTGCTCCATTAAAGATATTATTAAATGTCCATTGTTACTTGTTACTCCAAGGAGTAGATCCAGTTGTATATTTAATTTTTCTTTCACCAATATTTTTCTGACTCTTGACTCTACGCGATTCTTCCTTTTTATATCTTAACAATTCATAGAATGTCTTCTCCAACAATTTCTCAATAGAAAATAATTGATCTTCAGCGTTCTCAGACTTCCTGTGATTTCTGATTTAGCCTGATCAAGATGTTGTCTTCTTCTGTATGATTTTCAATAATCTGACTTTTTATCTTCGATATTACACGTATCTTGGCTCAGTTACTTTTTCTATTTCTTTGTGCTCGTTTAAAAATACAGAATTAGTTATTCTTTGAATAAAAGGGATCCAGAAAAATGATATGAATGCTTGCATAAAATATGTTTGCATATATTAGTTTCATGACTCTTTCTATTAAATTATGGTGACTTGATTGCACGAATAACGATGATTTTAAGTTTTCTGATACTGACATGGGTTTTGAATCGAAACCATATAGTTCTCCTGTTTTCCTGTTTCAAATTGAATCCATAGTGACTGTTTATGTTTGCTCTGCTAATACTAAGTTTCCATAAACATTGTATCTGTGCAAATATATATAGTTGACTCAGGATTGTTCAGACTCCTTGTCTCCTTGAAGTTAGCTTATTCTGTGCTTCATCTGTTCTTTATCATTCAAATAACATCTGTACAATGAACCATTTGCATAGAATATCCTGTCATTCTGAACATTTATGTATATGTATATATATATATATATATACATATATGTATTTTTTCAAACTGAACATGTTTAAACATAAAACGTAATCGTCCTGGGTAACAGATACTTGTTGTATACATACGTATACTGTCATTCATAAAGAAATCAAACTATTTAATTTAACAGTGTACAGAACATTTTGCATACGCTTTGTGGCATAGATAATATTATATAGGTACATGAGACGAGATAATCAATCTCCTGTCTCCTGGATGGTGCACCGTTTCAGGTTCATCGCATGAAGGAAGAGAAACTCGAGGAACATGATAGCAGAGATAAAAATATAACGAAAGTTACGCAAACATGTATCCCACGCAACGAGAAAGTTGACTTCTTTTCTGTGAAGCGTGAGTCACGGCTTCGGTTGCGGCCACATCCAAAATAGTGTCCCGGATTCATGTTCGTCAATTTTCCAATTTCCACTATAATTCTACGTGAATCATAGTAAATCCTTTTGCGGCGGCTATTTTCTCCTTTTTCACTAATACTCGCCGAACTCACGACAACGCATTTATCGCCATGGTTGTACTGAATGGTCTCAATATTCTCCTTCTATTTCATTTTTTGCCGAATAGGAATGCTTACACCGCCATAAACGTTGCCCAACGTATCGTAAACTCCCAAGGACATTTTTTCTTCCAGTGATCGAAAGGTCCCACACACACACGTCTTTCTTTTCTCAACAACGATTAAACGTGGTTAAAAATGAATGCCGGAATTAATTAAGCCTCGTCGTTGAGACCCACTTTTTTTTTTAAATCATTATCTATCGTCGGGCGTAAACGGAACGAAAATAAATTGGTGGGTATATCTACGCTTACGATTTTTTCCGTCGCCATATTGAATTCGTGCAAAAGAGGAAACGGTAGCTGTACGCTCACCCAGGATTATCGGCGAAACCGCTAGATTTTCGAGATTCTAGCCACTTACCAAGCGACATGTTCACTTTCGCGTCAATCTCTGACATTTTTCTGAATCTTTTTCTTTTCTGTATCAGTTTTTACGAAGAATAGACGAGAATCGCGAACCGACTATCAACCCGAAATTATCATTCGAACATCACCACCGGTCGCACAAAATGACATCACAAGACGCACCGAACCCAAGTGAATACACTCCAATACACTCTACAAACGGTGCATCAGCGGCAGGAAGTCACCGTTGTCCCTGACCGGAAGTTTCTGTTCATTGGACGAACGAAGGAAATCGATACAATCGCCCGCGAAATTTTAAAATTCATCTGAATATTCACCGTTCAGCTACTTATCGAATAAAACATAATTGGTCATTGACCGATTAAAATATTTTATTAACTACGATTATACGTTATACATACATAACTGTGTAACAACTGATAATCAACCATGCCGACTACAATTATTAATAATTAATTGCATTAAACATTATCCGTCTCTGAAATAAAATACGTTTCTCAAATAAAAAATAAGTATTTTAATATTATGGCCGAAGATAAGAATTACTTCCGCTTATTAACGACTAATGTATATATTAAATTCAATAACGATGATTTATGTACGTACACTGACTGCTTTGAGGTTAAGTTAATTCTTAGCCTTGTTACATTTTTCAAAACGATATCAGTAAATTTATTACCAAATATGGAAGCTATAATCCGCAAAGCAAAGCGTGAAGATTGCAAGGCTATAAGAAATTTAATACAAGTAAAATATTTATTTTTTATTTATTCTAAAAAAATATATATATTTTTCCACTTTTGTTGTTATCCTCTTTTAGGAACTTGCGGATTTTGAAAAAATGTCAGATGGGCCCAGGATCGATCATAAAAGTAACGAGTCTGTTTTAAATATATTCATTGTAATATTACAAAGCTAGTTGTAAATAAATTTACAAACAATTTTAGCATTAGAAAAGGATGGATTCGATACGGAGCATCCCTTCTTTATTTGCTTTGTGGCAGAGATTAATGGGAATGTACTAGGATATGCAATTTCATATTATACGTACTCCACATGGTGTGGGAAAGCTATGTACTTAGAAGATATATATGTAACGCTAGAATATCGAAAACAACATATTGGTGGTCAATTGTTGAAAGCTGTTGCTAAGGTACAAGCTCTCAAATGTGAAGTACTTGTTATTAAAATTAAATTAATATTCAAGTAAATTTTAATTAATAAATTTGTCATACATTACAGGAAGCCACGGATAACAATTGCTGCAGATTAGATTTTTCAGTTCTTGAATGGAACCCTGCACAAGAGTTTTATAAAATTAAGGGAGCTACAGACTTGACTGTAGATGAAGGATGGCATCACTACCGTTTCTCGGACACAGCTTTAAAAGCTTTAGCTGCTAGTATATAGCTATTACTTTATTTTTTAACCCCCTATATGTAACAACGTATTCAACTGTTAATGAATGTATGAAGATCATTAGTTACATATCTATGTTATTAATAATTTCAATATAAAAATGAATAATAGAAAGGTAACATAGTATGTAATGCAAATTTAGGATTAATATTACAGTATTTAATTCCCTCTATCTCATTTTATGTACAGCTTACATATCTCTTTTCTTCGACCACATCGCTGCATGGATCCAATATAATTCCACTTCCTATTGGAAAGGAAAAACTACATAAGGATTATGTCGAGAATGATCACGTTGACAGTGATTCTGATTTATTGTCGCATAGCGATATGAGTTGGGGCTCGTTAGAGGACAGATATGTGCCGTATGAAATTTTATACGACAGGTCCTCTTCATCTTCTTCTTCAATTTCTTCTGACTCAAGTGTAAATATAACTTCGCACTTTGTTAATGAAATCAAAGTAATCATTTTCTCACACGTTCTAAGTCTAGTCCATCGATTGTACTTGATCAAATGCCAGTACCAACAAGTATAGATGCAGTGCATTGTGCAACCGAAAGCAGTTGGGGTAGTTATGCTGTAGACACGAATGCATGGAACGATGATAGAGCACCTGTTGTACAGTTGAGAAATCTTAAAGAAGTGATGTTCGATGATTTCGAATTCTGTGGCTTTCTAACAGACAGACTGATAGGAATTGGATCTTCATTCTTGGCTAAGTCCCCAGAAAACGGCCTTTACGTACTAAACAAATTCGTCATGAGAAACATGGTACTTTGTTAGCACCACTGACAAAAAGAAATCTCTCTTAATATGGACCATTTTCCCACAGGCTATTTCAAACATTACAATGTTACATTTGCACCGTTATTTGAGATACATTGATCTTGCATATAATCATATATCGAATTTATCTCCTTTGGGAAAAATTCCCTATTTAATGCATCTAAATCTAATGCATAATAGAGTGACCACAATTTTAGACTTTGATCCACCTTGGTATTTGACTTACGTAGATTTGTCTTATAATCATATATCAGAGATGCGCGATATTAGTTGCTTTTGGAGTATCGTACATTTGGATTTATCGCACAACGCGATCGAAGTAATCTCCGGCTTGCACAATTTAAAGTTAGTATACTTGCTGCGCTTATTTAAAAAAGAAAACAATTTGTGGTGTTCAACCGTGGTGATCTTTTTAGATATTTGAAGTACTTAAATTTGTCGTACAATTTAATCGAATGTATCGAGAATTTGGATAAATTGAATATTCAACAACTCAACCTGGAAGGCAATTGTATAACATCATTTAGATCTGGTATACCTGAGTACAATATTAACACTTTGCCACATTTGCGAGAAATATATTTAGGATACAATAGAATCTCTAGCTTGGATTTTTTTAAAGTAATAATACCTGTAATATCATGCTTGATCCATCAGCTAGTAAAAAGTTTTAAACGTAAAATTTTCATTTAGGATGGATACAGCTTACGTGTAATAGACTTGAAGTTTAATAGAATTTCAGATTTACTGGAATTACTGAACATCAAGGGTTTCGCTGATGAAATAGATCTTAGAGGAAATGGTTGCACAGAATGGCCTAATTATAAAGCTGTACTCTTGTTCTCCATACCGAGTATACAAAAAATTGATGGTGTTCCTGTACTTTCGTCTGAAAAAGTATGCAATTAAATGGTGAAATATAATAATGTCATCACATTGAAGAAAGTAATTCGAACAGATCGTTGCAGCAACTTTGTTTGCATCACCGGTAAATTTAATGGCGGCCCGCACTGTAACGAAACTAACTTTATTAGAACAATTAAATATACCTAAAATTGATCTCCATGTTCTACCATATGATGAAGCAAGCCCACCATTATTACTACTTACCGGCCCATCAGCAGTAAAAAAAATGTCTTTCGCACAACACATTGTTCAAACACTTTCAAAGAAGGTAATACAGCTATACATAGAGATGTTGAGCCAAGACGTTTAAGATTAACAATTAATTTCAGATAAAGTACTGCCCATGGTACACTACAAAAGAATTAGGCGATAGTAAACTAGAACGGCAGTCATTCATTTTTGCAAATAGGGAAGAATTTAACGATATGTCTCGCCGCGGAGAATTTCTAGCGATTCAAGAAATGTTAGGAAACAGTTATGGGTTTCGTTAGTTAAAAATATATTAAATTTTGCGAGCGATATTTTTTTATTCGAGTATAGACAAATTGTAATTGCCCCTATGTATTTGAACAGATCACAATCAAATCGCTTCGTTAATATGTGAAAAGAAAATTGGTATTACACAAATTGATTTGCATGCAGCTATACAAATGTGTAGACGGTACTCCAATGCTAAGCCAATTCTTGTGTTGACGAAAAGCGAGAAAATTCATCGCTGTTGGATTAAGGAGAAGTTTGATGTATATACGTGTATTAAGGAAAGTACAGAATGCTCAATAAAGGAAAGCAAAAGTATGAACGGGGAGAGTGTAGAATCCGAGGGAACTGTGATACACGAAGATGAAGATGATTCGAGTAATGTATGAACAATATACACATTCCTCTGTCTTTACAATGATATTATTATTGTTGCAAAGATTTTGGCCGTTAGAATGAAGATAACTTTCAAAACGGAGCAGAAAGCCAAAATGTAGCTTGTATACATGAAAGTAGTTCATCATTACCAAGAGTCTTTTCAAAGAAAAGTGATGAAGAAATTGAAGAGAAAAAATATATCAAATTTGAAGGAGAACAATTAACTGATACAAAATTCATGGATCCATCGTTTAGTTCTACATTAGATAAAGAAAACGATTTGAGGGTATGAAACATTGATACTTAACAATTAATAGTTTCAGGAATAAATAATTGTTTGATTGATTAGGTAATTTTGGATAAAGGATTGACCGTAGTAGAAGACAAAGTTTTAAAGCGAAAAAGGCATCAGGCAAAACTGATACAACGTAGGAGTACGTTATTACATCGAGAAATGTATACCCCAGATTATCTAAGCGAATCAGCGTCAAGCGAAGAAACATTATTCGATCAAGTTTGTACTAAAAACTTTCATCCTATCTTAATGTTAACGTTCTATATACGATGCAATGTTGTTTTGTTATTTATTTCAAGTTTCTAATGGAAACAAGAAATCCAGAATACTTGAAGGAAATGTATACTGATCTTGTAATAAAAACAAGAACAATGTACTGGAAGCACCATGTAAATAATCCAGGATTTTTTTGTTTAGTGGTATGAATTTTTACCATAATCCAGTAGAAGGTACAAAATGTGTAATGCTTACTTACTTAGATTCCATTGCTTTTTGTAGTTGTTGACAGACGATTATAAGCTGGCCTTTAATAGACTGATCAATTTTATTTATAAATCGTATACAGGCTACTCCACTGAGCAGCCTAAACTTTTTACTGAAACTGAACACTTTTCACAAGTTGCTATTCCTGCAATGGTAAATACTGTAACTGAAGAAATAAGGGAGTAAGTATACGTTTTACCAATTTTTTATGTTTACTTGATTCTGAATATTTAAATTTATAGATCACTCTCGTCGTCAAAACTGCAAACAAAAACGTGGTTAAGAACTTACGGTGTTACATCATTTAAAAAATTGATGCCTAGTCAAATGTCAATCAAATGTCGCGACGCCGATGATGATTAACCACAAGAATTTATAAACTTCATTCATTGTAAGCTTACCGTAGTTTATTTTTAATAAGTTCATTGGTGCATAGTAATTAATTACATGTAGAGTGAACACACTTTATCAGAAATACTTTTACACGAGGAACTATCATTATTTTACTTAATGTATTTATTTAGGCGTGATTGAGTTAATAAAATATAATTAGCGTTTTTTTGTCTTAAAAATGTTGAAAAATACATTATTCTTTTATCACTAAAATTTATTTAACGATGCTTAAGTTACGTATTACTTATGTTTTAATATGTAACGTCATTCAACGATTGGCCACATGCCGTTTTATCAAATGAGGAGAAATTTTTATTAAAAATCAAAGTATCCGATGATTGTGTAATTACCTGCAAACTTGCATTATAATTTGTACTCTCCCTCTGATTGTCGAACGTAACTGCAAAGGAACTCTCGTCGATTTCAGGCAGAGGATTTTGTAAAAGTACAAGCTTCGTTTGTGTATCGATTTGTTCTGATTTCGAATGATTCATTTGAATCCACGTTTCATGCATCATATCCTCGGCATCTACGTTCCTCGATAAATCGTTTGAATCTGGTTCAACTGAAGAGCCTGTGCACGAGTTTTTAAGATCAGAGTTACCGCCCGCATTAGCTTTCTTCGTTTTATTTTCGAGCGGGTTATGAATCTTCTGGTGTGCAAGTAAATTATATCGTTGCGTAAAACGTTTTCCACACAATGTACAGCTGTATGGTTTTTCACCACTATGAGCTCGCGTATGTCTCTTCAAATGGGATGTTGAGAGGAAGGACAAGTCACAAGTCTGTAATAAGGAAACGACTTCAATAAAGGTTTAATTTTTTAAATGTGAAACAAGCGATAAACAGAAAATATTACGGACATGGCATTTATAAGATTTCTTTCCACTGTGCGACAGTTTATGCATATTATAAGACGTATGATGTATAAACCTTTTGCCACATAACTCACACTGATAAGGTGTTTCACCAGTGTGCATTGGCAAGTGTCTTATAAGTGCTACTTTCTGTGAGAAGCACTTGTTACAGAAATTGCATTGAAATGGATTAATTCCATTATGCATTCCTACATGTACTTCCAATGCATGTTTGCGTTTGTATGCCTGACCACATTTTTCACACATATAGGGTTTTAATGAAGCATGAGTTTTTACATGTATTTTCAATTCAGCTGATGTATTCCATTTCGTTCCACAAGTGGAACATGTAAATGATTTTGGCTTGAGTTTTGAAGCTTTCTCTGACTTTGCAGGAACTTTTGCTTTCCTAGCTTTCAATGCTGAATTTGTATAAAAATTTCAAAAATTACAAGTATACTGTTTAGAGAGTAATTTTTTAGAAATTTCCTTACCAGTTGAGCATCCGGTACTTTCATTTATCTCTATTGCATTTTCATTGATTTTTTTACATGTCGATTCGATGGACTCTGCAATGTTTTGTATTTGTAACTTATTGTCAGAAAGTAAAGGATTGGATGTTTTGAAACTCTTTAATTTGCTCCCAAAATTCACAGAGGAAAAACAGCTTCTTTCCTCTGTATGCAATTTTACCGTACATATACTCACTGAAAGCATTTTGGAAAATGTTATTAATTCAGATACTTACATTATTTGGAATAATGTTTTTTTACCTTCAGAAGAATCAATATTATATATATTGTTGTCATTAATCAATGATAATGAATGACAACTTGTATCATTTTTTAAAATTTGTCTCTCCTTTACATTATTCTGACTATTATTATTATCATAAGTTCTAATATTCTCCATGCTTGTTGTTTCAATATTAATACTATCAACTATATTCGATACATGGTCTGTTACTTTGTTTTGGATACATTGTTGTTTAACCAGTTCTTTGATTGGGAAAGGTTGTAAATTTTTCCCATTCAAGCCTAATTTGTTTTCTTCTAAAACTGCTCTTGCATTCAATATTGCATCGTTGTTTATCAATTGTTTCATAGTTTTTCTTCTCTGGCCAGCAGAATAAATCTTTAAAATTTCACAACGTATATTTAGAACAGTTTTCTGAGCTTGTTCTAGCATTTCGAACATTTTATAGCATTGAGAACAGATATACGAATCATTTAATTCTGAAAGAGGTGTACGCAACACTTTTGATATGAAATTTGCTAATAATTCTCCGTTGCGAGGGAGAGCTGTACAATATATATTTATACAGGACGAAATGTCGAAACTCCTCTTACAGAGTAGACAAAATAAATTAGGTATCGGCGTCATTTCTCTCAGTGTCGCTGAAGTTTTATTGGAACTCTAAATAGTTCAATACATTATAGTGTTATTTTGTCACGAATAATAAACAGTGTGCAACCATTTTTTTTATCAACATAAATTACTCTTCGAAATCGCATTTTAAGTGGAGCCTTCATCTTGTTCGATAACATAACATGTCAACGATGATTGAACGCATTAGCTATTTTTAAAAACATTGTTTATGTCTTAAAAATCTGAAAGCGTAACAGTGCATATTTACATAATAGCAGAGATAATAGTTGAATAGTTCCTTATTTATGTTTATGGATTCCTTAACTACAGAAAACTCTTATAGAGGCGACATTCCTATTGGAATCCTTCATGTGAAGCACTGATATCACAGACGAGGTATAGGAGTACACCAATCACCACTGATATATATATACATCACCCTCAGTGCCAATCACCACGGGGGCTGGCAGTCTTTCTAAATATCTTGTCGGTGATTGGATTTTAGGTCTATCCTATACCTCGTCTGTGCTAAAGCTTTATTAATAAAAAAAAACGCCATTGTACTGACCGTCGGTAATTCAGATCTGTCGGCAACATTTGGCTAACAGTTTGAGCGTTTTACTATTTTACTACAAGTGCCGCCACTTTCAGCAAAAGTGACATTTTACTATAGCGATGTACATATGTGATACTTAACCTAATTGTTATTGTTTTCTGGAAAATTTGTCAGATATCAGATAATAGATATCAACAACCAATTAGTGACAATGGCTGAATCAACGTTCTCGAAATCGGCGAGCGAATCACAGTTTATTCGAAACGAACCTGTGAATTACACTACCGGTATTGATAACTTTAAATTTGTAAAATAAATTTAGCTCGCTACATAAATAATGCTTTTTAGAAATTCGACAAATGATGCATGGTTTCGGAGATAGTAGCGAGCCTTTAATGGAATCTGCAAGAATTGTTGAGGAAGTGGTATTACAACAAATGAGGACGATCGTTAAAAAAGCGTGCGAAGTTTCCGAAAGACGAGGAATTTCAAAAAAGGGCACCAACATCTGTGCGGAAGATCTAATCTTTTTGTTACGCAAAGATAAAGTGAAGTTACAGCGACTTATAAAATATTTAGGCAGGTCTAATGTTATCATTTAATTCCAGGACATAGCAGGATAAAAATACTTACCTGAACATTTACTTTACAGAATTAAAAGACTACAAATCTTCTTTGAACAAAACTATAGATAGCGATATGCCCGAGGATATTGTAAACGGTGAAAGTGCAGAAAATTCCAAAAATAAAGGACCATTTCATAGTTTTTTAAATCAAATTGACAACACTGGTGAACTCTTTGAAGATGCATCCACCATGGACGAGATTAAACAACAGAGATGCATTCGTGCTGAAATAATGACAAGATCCATGGATGAAGCTAGATACTTAAAATTCAGTAAGGCCCGGAACGCGTCGTTTGCAAATAAAAATAGACATAAATTTAGTGACTGGCTGTCACCAGAAAGTGAGCATTAAACTGAAAATATGCTTGCCAACAGGCATAACTTCAGGCATTAAGTATGCTTTCATTTTTTATAGGTGAGATAACAATAACAAAACAAGGATATACAATTCTGGGATATTTAGCATACGAAACAGTAGCACAAATTGTAGATTTATCATTGTTGGTAAGGCAGGACCAAAATAAAATTTATGGAGATGCTATAGATCGACTCAGACTCAGTTATGTGAATCCGTACACTTATAAGCCATACTACCACGGCAAGGTTTGTACTATTAAGAAAAAATCAGGTGTGAAACTCGTAGAAAAATTGTAACAAATCTCGTTCAATGTTTTCTTGTTAGGTTGCTGTAACAAAACCAATATCACCCGCGGAAATTATTGAAGCTCTCAGGAGGTTCTGGTCCCCGCAATTAGATATGACAGGCCCGTTCGATCGTTGGTCAATGAGGAAACCACATTTAAAACTTCTCGCCTGTTAACACTTTAGGAACCGATAACTTTTTAATTTTTTTCACAGCGATCAGAAATAGAATTTGAAATTATGTGAATTTACATCATCGGCAGCGAATATATTAACGTAATTTTGTTGTCCCGGGGAAACGCAATTCGAAATGCATTGTCAGTATTTTATACCGGAAGTATTTCTTTGGATTTTGTCAGCATGTCAACAATACAGAATATTTTAAAATTGACCAATGTTTATTGACATATTCCTGTACCTCCTACACTATTAAACTTAATCGCTAATTTTACACATGACCGTTACTACGCAAATTAGATTAGTCTAGTTCTCCATATATTTTTTATACAAAATTTTCTAGTCATGTGACCTATTTTTAACGTAAGATTCATAGTATTCCTTTTTACAGTATTTTTGTATATGTTACATTTGGTAATCCCTGATTTGAGTTGTAATCATATAATTATAATACAGTCGATTTTTGAACTAATGTATGATACGTTTCTGTTCATTGTACTTTTCACAAAATACTTGGATCTTTCCTTCGGCTTTATGATATTACGAGCGTATCGCTCGGAATATTCTCGAATTCCATTCTTTGATACTCGGGACGAGTAACACGTGAATCAGCAGAAATCATTCCGTACTCTGCTTCTTCGAACTCGTCCTTAGTATAGTAATTGTAAAACCTCTTCCTAACATTCAATGTGCTAAGTAAGTAAATACTATCTACAAATTTGAACTAATCCGACGAACTTTGCAGTCGTTTTATGAATTCACACAGATACTAATTCTGCTTTTGTATCATGGTGAAAGCAACGTCGATACTCGGACTTTTCCTTCAGCTCCACCAGTTATGCAAGTTCCGGATTGATTGGCGGTAGACCAATCGCAACAGAGTGTGCCTTTATGACCACCTAATTCTAAGACTTTGGCTTGTGCACCTGGTGGCATCTGCAAAGTAATTTCCGTTTTAGTATGCACTTTAAAATGCAATTACTGATCCATTGAAGGCAAGGATTAGATCTTAGTAGCATCGTCTGATAAAAATGATGTACCTTGTATATATTTCCTCCGCTTTGTGTACAGAGTAGCATATAATTACCGCTTTGGTCGAAAGTAAACAGTTTTCCATGGACTGTATTTTTCTCCACTTTGATTTTCGTCTCCCAAAGGATCTTTCCCGAGTGATTCAAACTTCTTTGACATAGTTTTCCGTCTTCGCTTTGCGTGCAAATGTTCGTATAATCGTTAATTAATTCTATATCGATGACTGGGCTTGAATGACAACTAATATTATCAATAATTTCGTTTCGTCTCAAATCGTGAATCAAAATATTTCCGTTGGATAACCCTGTGATAAGAAGTTGACCATTGTGATTAAACGCAGAGCATAACGCGGTTACGTTTTGTTCCAATGGTAACGTTCTCTCCAATTTTCTCGTTTTAATATCGTATAACAAAAGTCTCCCTTCGATCGAATCCGATACGGAACACACGAACGTGGATTCAGTCGGATTGCAGAGCAGAGTTATGATTCGTGAGTTCTCGTGTTGAATATCCCACAAAGTTTTACAGTCGCGAGTATCGTGTAACTGGATTAAACCATTGTTATCACCGTGTAAAAAATAACGTTCGTTTTTTGAGATCCAATCTAGCGCTGTTATAGCTTTGTTCGAGTTCGCTGTGGCAGAGATATATGTAGTAACAGTCCTGTCGAACAAATAGAACAAAATATATTAGGTCGAAGCGTTAGCTTGCAAATAAATCTAAGCTTGATAAACTTACTTCGGTGACGGTATCGGAGTCCAGACTTTAATGATACCATCAGCATCGCCCGTAGCGACGTACGAACCACTCGCATTACTTTTACATTGGATTATCGATGTTTTATGCTCCGTATACTCCTCCTGAAAATTAGTTTTTTTTTTTGTTACATGAAATTTGCAAAACGTTCGCAACATAAGTAAAATTGTATTACCTGGCTAAGAAGAATATAAGTGGAATCAATTTTATCTTTAGCCTTCCGTTCGGCCACCGCGTCGATGGACGAGTCTCTTTTTCTAGAGCTAGTTAATCTTGAATCACAGCTAATGCTTCTTTTGGTAACGGTGTCAGACTTACTGATTGAACTCAATTTCCCCTTGGTGTTCGTTCGTTTCGTAGATACTGCCTCGGGTTCAGTCGTCTTCCTCGAACTTGCTGCAGATTTTCTACTTAAAATGGGACTAGAACCTCCACCTATATTTCGTATCAGATTCCTTAGAGTCTTCGGGTTTTCTAATAAAGGAGATTCTCTACTCGGATAAAAATAAAAGAATTAGCTATTTACATATCCTTTCTACTAATGGTTCAATTTTTACAATAGACGCAATACTTACTGTGCTATTATATAAAAATCGTCCATAATAGGTGGATGCTGAGGAGCTGGTCCTGGATTTACATCCATTACATTATCGATCTTAACCGAATCGCTTAATCGTTGCCTGAGGGCTTCATTCTCCTCTTGCAAGCGTTTTAATTTATTTGTATCTTCATCTATAGTGAGTAGCGTTGGTAGTGGCATACACTGCAAAAATTCAAATAAATATGCTTTGTACATTTCATTTTATAATCTCATGATTTTTGTGTTCTAGAAGAACTTGTAACAAATTTTCTTTATTGAAAAGATTATGAACTTCCACAAAACCTAGTATGTTAGCGATTCATGGAACTGATAATATGAGAGGCAAGATGCAAAATACCTTTCACCTACTTGGAAAATAGTAGCAAGGAAATTGTGCAGGGATAGTAACATAGTATCTTGCCACTGTCTACTAAAATGTACAGAGTATGCTGGATTGTCTTCTGGATTTTTAACGAATGGTAATGCTGTAAGACAGAAAGGGAATAAAATAGAATAAATCGCATCTCTTATAAATCTTGGAACCAAATGAAAGGAGCAGTTGAATATCCTACCAAACCATTCCTTCCATTCCGAATGGCCCTGCAGTTCTGGTGTCATTTTCATAAAAAATTCTTGAATTCGATCCTGTTTATTATTCAATGCTGCGTTTACCAAATACATTTTTAAAACAGCATTTTCCAATTTTCTCACAGCTGGTGTAAAATGGCTTTCCAGCCGAGAAAACATTTTTGTATCCAAATGCCCCCATAATTCTCTCAAAGATGTTAAGTCATAGTTGTACACATATTGCATCAATTGATCCACAATTTTGTCTACCTGATAACAGATGATAGAACATGAATTCACAAAGGATTTCTATGTGCAGTGTCTTTTACGTATTGTTTTTGTATATCTTCCTATTTCCACAGCCTTTTGCTGTGCACTTACCCGAAAGCCTTTCTCCTTCTCAGCTTTTAAGTCATTATCGAAAGCTTTTAAAGTTTGACTAAAACCTCTAAAAAGTAAATATTCCTTGACCAATTCGTCTACATACTGGATATGAGACATTTTCCCGCGATTCTTTTCGAAATATCTCTTTTTTCCTTCAACTGACAACTATGTATTGTCATCCTTTGACCATTTTGATACTCGTTGAATATACACATAGTGAAAGTTTCGTGTTATCGTTTTAAGAACAGTACTACCAATACTCGTTCCATAAAGAACTTTAGGCACGGCGATAATTAATTTGTATTTTTGTTTAAGTAATGCTGCGAACGAACGCCAAATAAACATACTAACTTAAACGTAAATTAAATAAATGAATGGCGATTACTAATAAATTCAGCAAACGCTTAAAATTTATATTATTGCCACTTGATGGCATGATCACAATATTGATTGGTCTATAGCTTGGGTATATAGATATGCACCGCCACACGATGTTACAAATACATATTATAATATTGTTGTAACATTAAATATTAAATAAAATATCTCATGATAAACAGATTATTTTTTCTGTATTTTCAAAAATGTATTATATACCACTATCATAAATATAACAAAGAACTTTTCTCACGATTTCTACTAATAAAGGAATCATGTTTTAGGCATAAATCAAATATTACAATTTTTTAAGAAAAAAGAGAAAAAGAAGAGTTAATTAGTGCTGTCTGTATTTTAAAGAAGGCTCATGAACGAACGTTTTTACCAATCTATAGATTTTCGTTCAGTACTCTCAATCTCTCAGTACTCGGTACGATCTCTTCTTAGTTAAGGCACTAGCAAAATGTCGTCCATGGAAGTTGCTTCGCAACCCGTCCGGGTATCTCCTCTTATTAAAGTGAGTACCATTACTTGTTCTATTAAAATTCAAAAAACGAACATAGTCTAGTATTGTTTAAAATAGTTGTTCCGAGAACTATGCACCTTTCATACGTTCTTTTGTTATTTGAACGAATATCCGTTTCGGATATTCAAGTTGATCGCATTACATAATTTTTATTGGATTTTGACAAAACTATTAACCAACATCCATGAAATTAAATATAAATAAAAATGATTTGTTCTTTCTTTGACGTGTTAATAGATTTATGGTCGTCAATGAACTTTATTATTATTTCTTAACCTTGTCTACTGACTGAACGCTGAACAGTTGCAACTGTATAAACTTACTAATTTTTAATATTTTATACAGTTCAGTCGATGGAGCTTTCTATTGCTTGGAGTTATTTGGGGATCGTACCATCAACGCAGGTTCAGCAAAAAGGAAGCACAACTTCGTGAGAAAGAATTGGCTGAGAAGCCTATGCGAGATGCAAAACTAGCTGAAGAAAGGAAGCGTGCTCAAGAAGGTAAAGGATACAGTCTGATTGAGGATTAAGAAAATTACTATTATAATATTTTTATATTACGTATAACTCAACAAGTAAAATGTTGAAATACATTAGTTCTCTTTTATTAAATTATAATCATATATTTTTCTGTTTCAGCTGAAAAGAAACTGTTGGATGATCTTGTTTCAGGGAAACTATAATAAATTTTATCATTGCCTTAGCGTTAGTGTAAATGGTTATTGTTAATAAATCTATCAAACGAGATCCATTATGTGTACATTCGTATTTAGAATTTGCAGTGGGCATGACTCATAAACTTTCCATTGTATTATTTATGAAATAAAATAACGTGCAGTGCATTATTCTAAGACTTCGTTTTTATATTCACTTTCATACTTCGTTAATAAATTTTCGTTGTGACTTGCTAATAGAATTATCATATTGTTAATGACGTCTCGCATGAATTATTAAATATTTTCATTTTTTAAAAAGAAAAAAAATCGCCCGAACAGGGACTCGAACCCTGGACCCTTAGATTAAAAGTCTAATGCTCTACCGACTGAGCTATTCAGGCATTTGAATGTAGCGTGTATAAAATACATACTTTTCTTAGTTAAATTATAATGACATTAAATTGAAGATGTAACTATCTTGAAAATTAACATAACATAATTGCGTATTTTACAAAGACAGATAATTGTGCATTGATTTTAGATTATGTAAAATTATCGGATCTTATAAAGTATTTTTTCTTAATTAAAATAGTAACATTTTGAAAAAAGAAAAATTTTATACATTCTTGCGCGATTGATTAATAAAGTCAACGAAACTTGGTGTATACTATATAGTAGCAGGCATGCACATAAAAACTACATCAATTAATATCTTTCCGATATATTCTTTATATACTATATTGTAGAACATCTTTCATATTTTTTCATTTTATACACGTAACACAATAGTTTTCAGAAAATTGTAAAATATTACATTCTCGTGAATTAAGTATTACTTTACAATAAAAAATATATTACATTCATATAAAAATAAATACACAAAATCATGTGTACCTTATAATGACATTTTCTTAAAACGTCTTCAGGTTACATACTTTCATGGTGGCAGATCTACTACATTGGAATGAAGATAAAAGTATTTTTGTACATTTATAGCAACAACTCTCTTAAATGCTTATATTGTAAATGATAAAGGTTTCAAACATAACACTGAAGTAATGGGCCAGAAGTCCAAATACGGATCATGAACATCAGATATTTGTATTGTCAAGGAAGTACCCAGAAGTTTTTGTCCCTCCATGTAGCTGATATTTCCTTTTTACACTGGAACTAATTTTGTTTTGTTCTCTCGAGTAATCAGTTGTAGAAGACTGCCATTAGTAGGACGGTCTTGTCCCTGTGACCATTTCCAGAATAGTCTGTCAAATAAAACAATAATGTTAGTAGATAATAAAATCAATTAGAAGAGAATTAGGTGTGTTCATACTCTGCCACAAATTCAAGAGGAGTCCAAGTACTGGTATCAGCATTGGACATCCACTTTCTATTCATAGGTGTGTCCAAAGTTACAGGTAAAATAGCAGTCACTAAAGAATCCTTTGGCAGGCCACTCTCTTGAGATGCCAAAGACTTTGTCAGATGGTGAACGGCTGCTTTGGCCATTCCATAGCCGATCATTCCTAGTTAGATGAAACGATATAATTTATATGAAGATATAAAAAGATTGTTTCCAAATAAGCTTAAAAGCATATGTACCCGGAGTGCCCTTTAATGCAGGTTTGGCACCAGTCAATGAAAGGAAACCTCCTTCTTTTAAATGATGAGCAGCGATACTGCTAGCGATGACTGAGCTCCATACACTCTGCTTCCACATGAGATCACTATTCTTTACATAATCAGAATGGGCAGCATTTCCACCAGCCCATCCTCCAGCTACGCAAATCACACCATCTACTTTATCCCCATTTAAAATATTGGTGACTTGCTGGAGAACATCAGCTTCCTAAAAATATACATACATGTACATATAAATTAATTTTTTTATAAAGAAGTATATAATTACCTGTTCCTGCCAGGAGTTTTCAGGCTTTACAATTATGCTTACATCTGCCTGATCATTTTTTTTCATATCAATGGACCCAACCCACTGCAATTATAAAAGCAGCATATAATAATAATTTTTTAAATTTCTTTACAATATAGAAAATATTAACATTTTAAATGAAGTCTTTCAATAATCGTAACAGTATAATTCCAAGGTTTCATAATGTGAAAGGATCTAGTTACCAGTTATGGCCTTGATCTAACTTTCCTACATGGTTAAGAATTATTCAACAATTACGATGAATCGTAATATTTATATCGATAAAATAATATTTAAAAATACTACATTATAATTTAAGCACGCAATCAAAATAATATGCGAAGAAAACACATCACGAAAATTTAGAAATCATACATATTTAAGGAAATATCAAACGTAAGTTAATCATCGCACGGAGTTTTCAAACAGCTACAAGATAAACTTAAGAAAAGAAAAAAGAGATAAAAGAACATTTTTTATAGTAAAAAGAATATTACTATCGTTTGAGATAAATCTTGCGCAATGAAATCTCTTTGCTCGCATACTTCTGAAAGTAATAATTATTCGTTATTAATTTTGTAATTATTTGTCATAATTCATGCTATTAATGTTCTACAATCATTGAAGAATGCAGTTCTCATGTGAAGAATGTTGGTCGTCATTAATTTATAGAGTTAGTATTCTTTGAAATTATAAGGAAAAGCTGAGACTTCCTTTAACAGCGAAACCGACGTCAATTATAGTGAAACAGATGCTCAATCTTTTTTGTTCTAATAAACACTCTTGTACAGTTAACTTACCCAATTATTCGATTTAAATGTCGAGATACAAACAGAGCCTAAGGCTCCTCTACCGCCGTATACAAGAACGCGTCCTACTGTATTCGCCATTTGTTCAATAAATGAGAAACAACTTCGCGATATAGGTTTCGGGTGTTTGCGCGATTTTATACGGAATAATACGAAGTCATACGAGACACTCTCGGAAAAGTTCGTGAAAGGAGTGCCAGATTGCCGGATCTCGACATTAACTATGATCATAGATCGTAAATCGAGTGGTTGATATTACATCACCAGAAAGAACTTCAAACACGTTGCAAAATAACGTCCTATTTAAATGTATTAAAAATCAAATACTTATTAATAAAAGTATTTAAACTTGTATTGGAAATTATTATCGTGTGACACATACAGTTCAACATTAATTTCTGTTACTATTAACTAGCGAACTCCTGTTCGTTGGCTTCGAAAAAGGATGTTAGTGAATTTGAATTTTATAGACAACACATCGTCTGTCTCCTTTTAAAATCAGCAAAGAAATGTTTTCTATGGTTTGCTTAAAACTATGTATGAAATATAAACTTCGTATTAGCACATAAGCATTAATATATTTGAAGTAATGGAAATTTTCAGTAAATATCGTTGAGAATAAACAATCGTGCCTAAAAAATTTCAATTTATCGCGCATGTCCGTTCGATTAAAATGAACAAAGAAAATATTTTCTATGGTTTACTATAAGCTTTATATTGATGTACATTCGAAATAACAGCAATTTTCAATAATACATTTGAAATAAAAGTCTTGTGCCCAATAAATTTGAATTAGCCGCGCCTGCCTGTTCTTTTAAAATTGGCAAAGAAAATGTTGTTTTATGATTTACATAAAGTTTTATTTACGAAATGTAACGTTTAGTGTCAATGTGTGAGTATTAGTATATTCGAAGTAATAGGAATTTTCAATAATACCGTTGAGACGAAAGAATTATACTGAATAACGTTTGAATTTCCCGCGCGCGTTTTTCACGTCGAGTGGCAACGTCGCAACGACAGAGACCCTGCCCGCAACGTTCTCCGGGAGCGTAGGTCTAGCGTGACGTCACGGTAGCCTAGTTGGGTTAGGTTTACGCTGGAAATTCTAACGAGAAATTTTTTGTTCGACGATTCATTTTTTCCCATCGTGTCCGCTGCGCTGAGCAAAACGTGTGAAGAGTGAACGCAGTGGCGAGCAGGCAATCGTATCTCGTGAACCGTTCGATCGCGAGACCTCGCGCTATCGGCGTATATGAGATTTTAAACGGAAAATGAATCGACATGAAGGTACGTACGTGTGTGCTGTTCCCTGGTCAGGCAAGTCAGCCTCGAATTCCCCCGTTCGCTAATTTGTTTCGCGTTGATCATAAAATGATCGGGTCGACGGTAATTCGGGTTCATGAATAATTCGTGCAGAATCGTCGTCGAGGTTACGAGATCTGCGACACATGAGATTTTTCGCAAGAGACATTTCTCTCGCGAGCCCTGTATCAAAGGGTCTAATGTCAGAGGCCAGATGGCAGCACTTATTAAAAAATTACTCCAATTTCTGAGGATTTGTAATGTTCTTCTTTGATGATTTCGTTAAACTTTTTTGCGATGTCATTCCTCCCCGATGCTTTGTCCTGGCAGGCGAAAAAGCTCTGTCGAAAAAATCGTTTTGGCCGGCTGTCAGAATACTCCACCAGCTGACTACTTTGGAATTAGTTTTCTTCAATCCCCTTCTCTTTCTCATAATGTTAGACTTGTAAAACATATTGGAACGAATTCCTTTTGTTCTTCTACATTGAGCCAGTCTTTTCATCTGTCTTTCTTCAATTTCGAATTTCTGTTCTACGAATAACAAAACATTGTTTATTTACCTGGAACATCCTAATTCTAGTATTAAACAATTCTGTACATTTGTTTTTGAAGTCTAAATGGTACAATTGTAGATTTAAAATCACAATGTTTGCACAGGCAACGTAAACACGTATTATTTTTTCTATCTCATTACATCTTTGCATGTTACATAATTAAAGTTACAAATATCGCGTTGAAGCACAAAAGTGTTGTCGATATTATGCTTGTATCAATATCTGTGTCAAGATTACAAAAAATTCTTTTACCATTTGTATCCCTATAGATTATAAATTATTTGCATAGACTATGTTTATATTTATATTATTCCTCTAAAACTATTCTATATTTTTAGTGGTGCAAAAAAATAAATATTCAAAATATATGTCAAAGCTGAAAGAGTGGTGCCATAGGTGATGTTATTCTATATGTAAATATAAATAATGCTTCTAATGTAACAAACAAAGGTTAATTGTCAGAAATTATGTATTTGTACATAATGATGTTTACTATTTACATGTTTACTATTTATAGCCAGTCATTAAACAACCATAAAAAATCCATGTATTATTATAAAAATATGGAGTAATCTTTGTTTGAAGAGTTGCATGCACTTGCATTCAAATTTTAAAGTAGACTGAAGCAAGTTACTTTTTATAGATTTGGTTCAAGGTTAGTGCACACATACCTGTGCATACGATATGTATATATATAAATATCTTTTGCAGGAACAACAGCGTTTGCGCTGTTTTGAGACTCAGCGTCATGATTCTACTGTCATCTTTGTGGAACATTTCTCAGTCGGTATACAATAACATATTATTGAATTTATTTCAGGGGTAAGCTGTGACTCTTGCTTAAAGGGTCATTTTCGGGGTCGCAGGTATAAGTGCCTAGTGTGCTTCGACTATGACTTATGTGCTAGCTGTTATGAAGGAGGTGTCAGCAGTACACGTCATCTCACCGATCATCCGATGCAATGTATACTTACTAGATCTGATTTTGGTAAGAAAATATAGGGATCTCCTGCTCTTGTTTCTCACGTTTCAATAACAATTAACATTTTGATATGCTATCTAATAGAATTGTATTATGGTGGAGAGGGAGTGAGTATAGAGCAGCCACAGTCTTTAACTTGTCCCTATTGTACAAGAATGGGCTTCACCGAGACTACCTTGCAAGAGCATGTTACCGCAGATCATCCGGACACTTCTTTCGAAGTGGTAAGTATCAGAGTTGATAATGTACAAGACACAAATACTACTGTATACGATTCAACGAACACGTTGGTGGTCAGTTAAAAATGTAAAACAAACGAGCTATCATATTAAAATTGTAGTACCTGCAACAGAGTGATGTGCGAGTACAGTTTACGGTAGTAAACAACGTCTGAGCTTGCAATTTCATTATAGGTTTGTCCTGTATGCGCATCCACTCCAGGAGGAGATCCTAATAGTGTGACTGATGATTTCGCGGCACATTTAAGTTTGGAGCATCGTAGTGGACCAAGGGACCTGATCTCTTTTCTAGACGAACCAGCTTCAAATAGACATAGCGGTAGACGGGTACAACTGCATCAATCTAGAGTTCTTAGTGGGCCACGACCTCGCAGGTATGTATTTTGGTGAGCTTGTGTGGCGAACGTTGCAGTATAATCTGAAAAAAAAATGATTGCCGTACGTTTCAACCAAAATACACAAATTTTGGTGAGGTCGCGTTCGATCAGAGGAACAATACGAAGCGAGATTGCTAACGTGTATGTTGAGTAACACGAATGCGTCAGTGCATCGTACATGTCTACTTTCGAAGTTTCACCTTCGAATGCATGTATTTGGCCGTATTGTTTTTTCGTTTGTACTGTAAGGATTTTAATCTATCGATTCATTAGGTGCTCATTCTTAAACCCTCGCAATACATCGCCGCCGAATATTAAGGGTCACGAAATAAGACTTCAGGAACAGTTGTTCATTGTCATCTCATCTTAGATAATGCTCATTGGTGTGTCATTGGACCTGCAGGTCCATGCATTTCAGTTCGTCCGGGGGATTGAGTCCGAGTAGTCGAGATGGTATAGATCCGATTACTGAGTTACTCTCTCAATTATCCGGTGTTCGTAGAGGTGGAGGAACTGGTCAGAGCCCATCAACACCCTCGCAATTACAACACTTGCAAATGCAGCTACAAATGGAGCGCCAACAATTTAGAGTATGTACACCGTGTTGTTCGGTAACCGAAAGACTTATTCGTTCGAGGTATGCAGTATAAATAATAGTGCACATGGTTCTAGGCTGCTAGGCAACAATTGGAGCGGTTACCTCCCCATACTAGGAGGCAGACACCGGCTATTGGTTCTGTGAGTGGTGGAGGAGGTACCAGTGGAGGTCCTTCTACAACTTTGACCAGTGTGGTAGCAAATAGTGCGAGTAGTAATAATAATGCAACCAATGTGGCCAACCCGTCCGGCGTATTGTCTACCAATTCACAGAACTATATGTTTCTATTACCCAGGTATGTCGATTAAAAAAGTTTCGATTGGATAGTATAGTTTCTTACATAACGGCTGTACGAAATAAGAAACCTATACACTAGATTTTCATCTATACCGTCGTATATTCCGTCATAATATACTTGCATGCGAGTTCTTTGTCGGAAAGCAGTAAAAGTGCATATCATGGTCATTGTATTAGGTGCCAAAAGCTATATTTTAAGATATCCCGTTGAGAGCAAATGCTGCGGTATAGCTATTCTTAACTTCCATGAAGCAACAAGCATATGTTTACTCGCTCGGAAACTAACAGACATTTAATCGTTCGACGTTTTTTTTATTTTCCCCAGATGCATCACGAGTACTCTGTCTGACTTACATCTGCAGAACATTGAACGCGAGAGCGCGAACAGGAGCCTGTTCACGCGCGAATTAATCGTCAGTACTCTGTCACAAACATTGCCGGAGTTGATACAGCAGGAGTCCGCAGCGCAAACGCCAGTGTCGAGTGCAACTACTGCCACTACCAGCCCGGAAACACCGAACGCCAACTCTTCAACCGTTTCTACGAAGAAATTAAGTTTAACTCAGGAGGCGAAAAGGGATCAAGCGACGAGTAAAAACGTAACGCAAACGTCTACACAACAATCGCATACTGTCCAGGCTGCTGCTGCTGACGGCGTGGGAACAGGTGTACAGACTCAAGGATTGCCGCCCCCGAACTCGAATAACCTCGCGACACAAAACACTCCTAGGGTTCAAACACTGATGCATAGTGTATTACCGCCACTGGTGAGTCTTCGCTAAATATTTCACCGATTTTGTTTATAACGAACCCCTTTAATATACGGATATTACACAGTTTATTTCGTCATTCTGTATTTTTCTCTGTAGCATTCTACACGATCAATTTTCTAAACACACGTTGAACACAACAAATAATTGTGTAGTATACGAATATTAAAGCTATTTATTGTACGTACAGAACAGAATTGGGCATTATTTTAATAAATTTTCATTTATTATTCGTTATTCCTTTATTCGTTACACTGTAGTCTGCCGATTAGCGACAAAAATTGGGTCCGGCTAAAGTCATAAAGTAATTGTTTCTTTGATACGATTTTTTTTTCACTGTTTTATAGAACGAAAATGAAGAACATATTCAGTTGTCTAAAGATCTCATACTGTAACTTATACTACTGTAAAGTTGGCGGTACATCTATCAATCAAAGTTTTATGAAACCACTGGAAAGAATCGTACATTAATTTTTAAGGTATTGTTGTAAAGAAGAAGTTTAAATGTTTAATTCCATGGTGGTTTCAGTCACAAAAAAAATCTTTCAAAATTTTCACAAACGTTTGAATATATAACATTTTCGAAAAAAACGCGTCTTCAGTTTTTCGCGCGCTTCATCTTCAGAAAAATCTTAGAATAGTATGAACTATGGATTATGAAACCTAGGCTTCTAGCTTTAAAATGAGTCCAAATTTATCGTCTTGTAATCATTTTTTACGAAATTATCACAGTTTAAATATAGGTATATGGTATTCGGTGTTCAAATACTTCTTGCATCCAGTGTACGTAAGTTTTAAATGAAGTAATTAATAATTGATTTATTCGTTAATTGAAATAACTTTTGCCCAACTCTGGTACAGAATGTTGCTGAACTAACAGATTTTCCTGATAATAAGACGAGATGGTTTTCTGGTAAATGAACGTTTGAAATGTTTGCGTACAGGTACTGCGTGAACCATTGGTGTCACCAGTTAGAACTATCAGAGACCCGATGGCGACCCCGACACCAGCGTACCATAGAGTAACAGGTTCTTCGCGTAGGAAGCCGGTTAGGGCTGTAGATGGCAGAAACCAGTCTACGGAACCTCCGCCTCCACACTAACCCCTCCTTAGCCCGTACCCACCCACCCTGACTCCTCACAGGACCCTCTAGCACTAGTCCTAGCACTGTTTAGAACACCTCATCATTATTGTTATTATTATAATATTATATATTAATAATTATTCGAATGCCCTCCTCCTCACCCTCCCTATCTTATCACTTTCCAAACAAAAAAAAAAGAAAACTGAAACTCTAATCTCGCCATCTTTTTTGTCGTTATTGTGACATGGAACAAGGGCAAGGGCTGATTCGCCGACACATGCAAATAATGTACATAACTCACTTCTTGCAGTCATACACAAACTCCTCGTGCACCGCTCCTCAGCGAGTCTTGCCACGTTCTTCCATATTGAAAACATTTCTGTTGTATTCTGTGTCACGACACACACGTTGAATTGAGGATATATATATATATGTTGAGACTGGCCGAGAGAAACACAAAAGAATAACGTAAAAAGGATCGCAGAGCACGGCAACGTGGACGAAAACAAAATATTAAAAGTTTCATGGTTTACCGGTGACTGCGTATACATATAAGTAACGGTTTCGGACAGAGTCGGACTTGTTCGATGAAGGCGAAAGAATACTCAAAAATGTGCATCTCGAATCACACGGGAGCCCTGTGAATACAGAGAATTCGAGGAACTTAGAAAACGTACCGTGCTCGTTGTACGCACTACGCTTTTACAACGCCGGATCCGAGAGAGCTGGTGAAATTAATCTTCTTTTCCTCTATACTGATTATATTGTGTACTTTGTTAAACGGTTAGCAGCTAACGTATCCTGTACTCTCGTTTTGTTTGCTTTTAGGATACGGAACACGTGTTTCATAGCAAATTAGGGATTTATTTGTCGCCTGGGTTGATCCGTTCGCGATTCAACCTGTTAACCGTCTAACAGCCGATGTTGCCGAAAAAACATTATAACACGCTTTAATTCGAAAATGTTCGGAAGCAAATATAGGTGATGGATTTTACCAGGCTATGGATTTTAGAAAATTTCAGCCGAATATTAATCTAATTCTTTTATTAAAAATTTTATTGAAATCCAAATAAAATAGAAATCTCAGAGTTTCGGAATGTCAAGATTCCAACAAATACATAATATCCTCAGTCTAGCGATTACAATTATAATGAGTTTGTCTTGTTTTTTTTCGGTTAACGGGTTGACAAATCTAGATTAGAACGGAACGTATTAAGGCAGTGATCGACCATGAAAGAACTTTTAATGTCTCGCCGTTTCAGTAATACAAATTTGTCCATACACCGGTACACAGACACACATACATACACATAACCACGTATACACGTAACTCATAGACCTTTCGATAGTGTGCGGATGTTTATGCAAATGTAGATTTTTAAGAACTATTTTACAGAAACCGTTTCGTACAAAGCGAGAGCCTCGTCGAACTTTATCGTCTTTTTAACTGCACTGAACTTTAAACATTGATGTATTCTATATATGCATAAAACCTGCATTACAATTATCGAACGGAAAAGAGCAGTCTCGGTTATTATGTCAAATCAATCTCGATGCGTGTATCTTCAAAATTAGATTGGCGGGCCATCCCTTGGCATGTTACGGCTGCTCTAGCGATCGCTGTTGGAAAATGGAGGGATTAGATGGAGCTTTAAATTATATTTTAATCAGAAAACCTCGATACTTAATTCAAAGCGAGCGAGATATTTATTAGATGCGCGTGTCCCTTAAAACAAACAAAGAAAAAAAAACGATTCGCACGGTATTCCATCGTCTTTTTTTTTTCTTCGTTTCCGCCTATAATGGCAAATCTAATCGCTCCATTTTACGGTACGAAGCGAGATTAAATTTACAATATATTTATACGTGTGTTTTATTTCGTTTTATTTTCATTTTCGGTGTAAGAGGCTTCATCTGAATTTCTGTTTGTTTTCTTTTGTACGGCGAATGAATTGGTCTATTTGCGTTTTAACGAGGAAAAATAGTAAGATGATAATCTTGAAGGCGGCGGAAAAAAATGCAAGAAAAAGAGAAGATGCATGGAACGCGTGCGTGTGACGCACGTTGCGAATGCATTGCGCGGTCATTTTCCGACGCGACGATTCTACTGAGAGTAGAACTGCAATCAAACTAGCTTGCGTCTAAAACGAGTAAATTAGTTATGTTTCGATCATCTTCATGCCTCCCTTCCTTCCTCCGTCCTTAACAACCACCTGATGCCATCACGATCCCCTCCGCTCACCCCACCAGCCCCTTACCGCTCTTTCTTTTTAATTTCACCGCATAGGTTCTCTTCGTTAATCCATTTGTGTACATTTCGTTTTGTAATTAATTTTTCTTTGTATTAATTTCTCATCTTATGTTGCTTTAACTATTTTTTTTCTTTTGTGGGTGTATCTGCCAGACGTGGATGATGAAAACAACAAAGTAAAATTATACATATATATATATATATACACACTTATACATATACATATAAACTGATAAAAAATTATATAAAGTATGTAGCGTGTGACTTTTCATTATTACAATTACTTTTTTAATTGTCTTTACATGCTCTCGCGTGTTCCGGCTTTTTTAAACGTTCAAATTCGTGAGCGAATTTATTATATTAACGTTACGAATAACCAAAGGTGTTGAAAGACTAGACGTTTCGTTTCTCTCTATCTCTCTATTTCTCTCTCTCTCTCTTATCCTCCTGAATCTTTTATTGAATTTCTGTCTGATCCCCTGTTAATCGTATTCTCGTGTACTTTGCGATTCGTGAATTAACAATTAACACTGCGAGAAAAAAAGAGAACAAGAAAAATGGTGAAAAGGCCACTAGACAAGGAGGAACAAAAAAAGATAATATACTAACTGCCTTAACACGAATTGCCTGATAAAATTCACAGGGAACCTTTCGGAGATGTGTCGATTTTACAATTAAAAAAGTCTTACAATTTGTTAACCGGGTGGTTTTGGGACGCGTACACAATTATGCGAGGTAAACAATTAGTTTCTATCGCAGTAATAAATACATGTAAACACGGATATAATCGTTGCTGTTAGAAGATACTAAACAACGCAAGATCATTCGCTACACCGGAAGAGATGGTGTCGATTACGGAGAACGAGTTACTTACACTCGACGGAGAGGGGAAAAAGCGTTTTGTCACGCGGATCAGAACGAAGCAAGACTCCGCGCGAGCATGCGACACGAAACTCAATTCCCATTGATCGACAAGAGAAAACGAATGCGACGAGAACATCGACAGTGGCTCCGACTTTCCTATGTATCGAATTCAACTTTCTTCATATAAAGTCGACGATTAGCATGTGCTGCGCCTCTTCATTTTTTCTTTCACGATTCCAATATGCCGCTGTTCTGTCCGCAGCAAACTTGCGTTCCCCCTTGTTTCTACGTCACTTCCGGAATCCCAAAAAGCTCGAGCAACAATCCGATTACTCGTAAATTAGTATTACGCTGCGGTCGTTCCGGCAAGCCGCAATTATTTTCGCTGAAAACAACGTGTCTCGATTAGCTAAATATTTTGTAATGAACACAATAAACCCACAATCTATTAGGTAACGAAAAATGTTCGTTCGAAAAAATCTGAACTTTCTTAAAATAACTGTTACCGCTTTAAATACTGGAAGTCTATCGACAGACTTTTTAATAACTGAACATTAAAAGAAACTGCTATCGCTATTAAACGATTTATTAACAGAAAAAAGTACACAATTCGTTTTCACAGTAACCAAATTTCATTAGAATTGATTATACGAGCTTTTTCCGGTACCTAATAATTAGAGCCGCCTCCCAATCGAAAGCTGCGCTATCGTCACCGATTTTTCATTTACTTCGTCGATTAATTCAAATCTCGGCGTAATCTTCAAAGCAGAACGGCTTTTTACACTACATATAAAATATGTATACATACATATGTATATGTATATTTATTCGTAAAAACGAAAGGGTCCCTTAGAGTATCGTCGTAACTTTATCTCTTCTTTCTTCTCCCTTTTCATTTCGAAATGTTCCCGTTATTTTCGGAATGCAGTAACAGTGGTGGATTATGCATTCGAGAAGCCTAGAGCAGAATCAAGTTTGGAAATTCTCATTTGAAATTGCGAACGAAAACAAATAAACGCATTACATTACACGGGTAACCCTGGAACGGCACCTTCCGGTTTATTGTGATCCTAGACAAAATTTCTGTATACCAATTTTCGATACTGCATTGCAAAATAGTTGCAAATACGTAATTTCTTTCACTTCCATTTTAGTAAATTTGTATACCATTCCGGGGATAAATATATTGATAGCAATTACTGCGTCATTCGTCACGATGGAGAAATATTCCGCCACTGGAAAAGAAGAGAGCGTGCCAGAATTTTCGATCAATTGTATCGAAAAGTTTTTGGGGAAAGATGTGGTTTTCACGAAAAAGAGGGCGAACTTGACAACGAATTTCCATGAACATGGCGCCATAGATTTCGATCTCGTCATGCGAACAACAAAAATCGGAGAGGATGAAAAAGCGCGCTTTTTTCTCCCCCAAATTTCATCTCCTTTTCTATTCGACGAAAAATTGTCCCGATCGATCAAATCGACACTCGATTTCGATTCTAACTGTATTTTACTTATCATTGCCTACCGCATAAATATACACAAATATTACTATATATACACGTGCGTATAGATGAAATATTTATATATACGTTCAAGCAAGTGTACTCGCGTGCACGTGTGTATACCGGAAGCGGACAGTAGAGACTGGCAAAACTTTTATCTACACGTAATTTTTTATCCGCTCTGTTCGTCGAATAAAAAAGATTCCCGCTTGTAGAAATTCAAATAGCAGTCTTGTTTCGAACGATTGTAGAATATCCTTGTGGTAAAAGGATACTTTGGCTACCTCTTACGATCGACGATCGATGATGATCGCTAGACTGCAAAATGTTCCATTCGGTCTCGGGCATCTCCGTCGTATTTTCAATTGAGTGGTTTTTCGCAGAAATTATTTATGGTGGCGTGGTCTAGTGATCACTTGCATCACTCGCAAGTATGCACACGTATTGAGGCAAAAAACGAAAAAAAAAGAAAAAAAAACAAAATATATAAAAAGACACAAGTGAATAATCGCAATGCCGAGAAAGTAATCAGAAGAGAAAAAAAGAAACTTTCGAGATGCGATCGAATACAATGATTTCTCATATACTACGCTCTTATCGCGATACAATTTTCTTATCGTTATAATCGATTTATTAGTATTTAATAATAAATTAGGACTTGTAGGTAGATAGAGGCCCAAGATGGCGAAAGTTTGTATAATAATATATCGATACGATCATTTCGAACGAGGAAGATTTGTCATTGACATTATAATGATGCTCTGTCATTTAGCCTGCTAACCGGAGTGGACAAAAGTGAAATGGTGATGGGTGTTCAAACGTATATCTTATACCTATATTTATAAGTTTTCAATGTTTTCTTTCCATCTGTTTACGCAAACATTCTTGAATCCATAGAGATCGTCTCTGGTTATCAGGTTAATGGCGTGCGATTCAACTCACACTCGAATTACTCTACTTCGTTGTTGTAAGAAATTGTCTGATAAAGATAAAACGGTTGCTAACGAATAACTAAAAAAAAAAAAACACATACAAAACGAAAAAAAACACATTGTAAACGTGAGAAAGGAAACTTCCTTTTCCTTTTTATTAAGGATATTTATTACACTATATTTTCTCACAGTATTTTTGTACTGTGATATAAAATATGCATACGCGTAATATGCACCATCGATAACTATCGCTGTTGCCTTCCTCACGTCAGATATGCATGGTACACGATCGATAAACAAACGAAAATATTTCAGCGTTGAACGCAAGAGCTCGAAAGATTCTAAGGAAATAATAAGTAAATCGACAAAAAGAGATGTTAAAAAAACAGAGGGAAAGAAAGAGTACCGTTTAATTTGACTAACGTTGTCGCGTCCGTGATAGAACTCGTTAGTTGAATCATGTGTCGTATCTCGCTAATACTTGCTCGTTTACAATCGATAGCTAGGTGCCCTTTCGGCGGATATTTTCTTTCGATGAATAATTCAGACGTGTCACCGACAATGTATTGTATATCCAATTTGCGAACCGGATCGTCTCTCGATCGGTGTACGTTCCTCATAAAATCGATCGATAATTTGTTCACGAAAGTCTGACAAGTTTTGCTTAACCGAACAGGAAAAAAACAAAATAATCGAAAGGAAGATGCGAGTAGTGTGCGGAGGAGAGCACGATGAGCAAAATTTGTAGGAGTTAGCAAAGCGCATATAGATGAATGTATCAACGCTAGGTAAAGAAGAATGGGTTGAAGAAACTTACGTAGCGGTTTCTGTGGCCCTCTAACATCTAGGTTTTCTTTTTTCGTTGTCGTTTCAATTAATGGTGGGTGGTGTACGGGATAGGAGGGTAGAATCAAAAAAAAAAAAACAGAATCGACAAGACGAGACCTCTCCGCGAAGTTCTTTCTAGTTCATCGGGCAGAAAGACAGCGAAAAATAGTATGCGGACGCGTGCGTGTGTGAGAAAAAGACGGAGAGAGAGAGAGAGAGAGAGAGAGAGAGAGAGAAATGGAAATACTGCGCATGTGCATATGTCTATAAATGTATGTTTATGCCTGACTGAGAAGATGAGAAACTGAAATATATTAATAATATTTTTCGTTCCTTTTTTTCAAACGGTTTTTCGCTTCGAGAATTTTATAGTTTGGAAAAAAGTCTTTGAAGTAAGGTTAGCAATGCGATTCTGCTCATAGGATTATTGACACTCGCGACATCGCGATTAGTATCGTCGTTAACTTTCCTCGACACGGACGTATTAAGCGTGATCGATCGCTTGAATTTCAATCAAGACGAAAAGACAGAAAAAAGAGAACGAAAAACGGTATTTGAAGAAAAAAAAAAGAAACTTTATTAGCTTCGTACGTGTGCAAGCTTAAACGCGAGATGTTCGTTCTGCGTTAGGATCGCGCGAAACAGTTTACACGGGAACTTTTCGTAGGGCAGGTGTCGGTGATGAATGATTTCGATTGTATTTATGCGAGCCTGGTGTGTCCGTACGATCGCTCATATAGATTTTACACGATTATTATGCACCCACGAGATTATCTTAATTTGGCCTTGTACGTCGACGACGGCCAAAGCTTGCCCTTCGTTGGACAAAGTGGACCTCGGAACGCTTTTTGATCTTGATGAAGTTGCCGCACAATTAGTACGGTGTCATCAACATGGATTTTGCTAACGATTTTTTCCACTCTCAAGTCTGCTCGAAATACGTACGCGAACAAATTGACTCGATGTGACGATAACGGTTTGCGAATTTTTACCTGATTTTTAAGAATTAACCGATAACAGAAAAAAATGTACGAGCCTGATGAACGAACGTCGAACATTGTGTGTGTGCGTGTGTGAGAGAAAGGGAGAGAGGGGGAGAGAGAGAGAGAGAGAGAGAGAGAGAGAGAGAGAGAGAGAGATAGAGTACTGCGCACGTGACACGTTGATACGGAAAGTGTTGAGACGAATATTACTATTAAAGTACTGATAGAAAATTAAAGTGAAATCTTATACATAATAATTATTGAAATGTAAATTGTGTTTGGTTGTATTTTGTGTTATTCGCCTCTGATGCTGAATATAATGGAAATTCGATTGAGGCTCGTTGTTTTTCGAACTCCCTGTATTTCCGGTGATTGTCATGGAATCGAATTATTTGAATTTGAATTTTGCCGCCCTAACACGTGCTTCAAATGTAGCTCGCTATGGGCACCGTTCTCATCCGTCGCCGAAGATAAGTTTTAAAATAATGGAACAATACCAGAGAGAATAGGAGAGTGCTCACGCCCAGGGTTTCGGCGTTCCCACTTTCGTGACATCGCCGTTTTTAGCATAGCATAGAATCGGTCCGTCTTTTAGCATGGCACAGAACCGGTCCGTCTTTTAGCATGGCACAGAACCGGTCCGTCTTTCCTGGAACAGAACCGGGCCACCGACGAGATATATATAAAGACTGCCAGCCTTACGGGAGAATGTGTCGCTCGAAAAATACGGTATTTTCTACCGCCCTCTAGGATAGATTTTGGCTGGAGTAAGAAACAGAAGGCCAACGACGGTATCTCGTCGGTGCAGAAGACCACTAAGGAAATTCTCGTCGGTGAGAAGGCGGAATCATCACGGAACCATATCGATTATGAAATGTTACATTCTCCGACGAACGTATTCGAATTAAACAGATATTTTTTTTAGTGTTGCTTTTTAAGGTTTAAAATATTGAAAGTAAAACTAACATCAAGGACAAAAAATTCGTAGAAATATTTTTCGTAAGAAAGTGTTAAAGCATAATTTTAGGAAAATCAATTTCTACTTCAAATTTCATATGAGATACCTTAATTTGTAATTTAAAAATATTTCATGAACAAGCATTATTTCCTTACACTTTTTTTTAGAGATAATTGTTCCAAGAATCGATCTGTGGCAACAGAAATATGTTGAAAACCAGAGTAGTGTTTATATAACGTACTATTCCGAATAGTATATAGTTTGAGAGAGAATCACGTGGATGAATTAATATGATATAAGTTTATTCAAACAGCGAATAAAAGATAAACAATTATGTTATCTCTATTCCACACGTAATGAATTTATTCGACCAATAAATATTTTTTTTAAAGACCGACCAACAGCCTACAATGTAAGGAGATGGAAAATCCAGCATTATTGGCAATTTATGCTTTTACGTTTTTAATCAGAACAATATTGTAAATACGAATGAGTTGTAGAGCTTATCCCGATCAAAATGAGTCCATACACGACATTATTTGGATTGTCTTTAATGAGATTGTAATTTTTATCGTAACATTACCTATCAGTTAAACTTGTTCGATTACACCCAAATTTGACCTCATTTTCATCAGGAAAATTACCTCCATTCGTTCGTCACAACTTTATGAGGATATATTGAACAATCTAAAGTTTTAAACTTTCATACATGACCGATTCTCCATCCGCTTACATTGTATGTCGTCTGTTGTCGCTGGGTCTTTGAAGCTCGACGCTCGGCAAAAGTTATTCGAAGATTTCGGCAAAAGATACAGATAAAAGATGAAAAAATTATTCGAAGTTCGAATAAATCCGCGTCGAATAAAAAATTTTTATATACAAAAATCCATGTAAAAATGAAACACTGTCAGCGTAATCCCCCCCCCCCCCCCCCCGCCCACCTAATCACAACTAATTTTAATTATACCTTGAGATTTGGTATGTGATTTTGCATATTCGTTAATAATAAAGTAACTTATATATGTTAATCATGCCTTCTAATCTGCGGAAGAGTCTGCAAAATCCATTCTAGTAGCAGTAACAGATTTTGAGAATATCTCAGAAACTAATGCCGAACAGCGGCAACTTATATAGGAAAAAGTTGTTCAGAATGTTGAGTTTTACAACATATTTAACTTTTACCAAAATCGGCGAGATGTAACCTTTTATGTACAATCACTGTCATTTTATATGATTTTATTTCATCCAGACTGACGCCAGTCCGCGTACAATTCACGTACAGTCCGAATACTGCACATGTTGTCTGTGTATTAAATCAGAATACCCTTTTTAAAATTCGACCAAACGACTTGACTTTTCTTTTAGTAATTAAAAGAATTGATTTACTCAATGACGCATAAAACAGATTTTGAAAAATTGCAATTGGTAGGAACTACATAAAAAACCAGAAAAGTCACTTTTTAAAACTTTTTTATTTTAATCCCAAATGAAAATTTAAAATATGTGTTTTGTACATATATGGTAATGATACACATACTGAAAATTTCATTGAAATCGGTTGACGGAGAAAAAAACAACGTGCATTGCAAGATATAAGAATCTGTGTATCTGTGCGTTTGTACAAATAGTAATAATACTGACACCAAATAGCATTATATGGATAAGAGCCGTTGAAAGTTAATTTCATTACTTAACACTTTTATTTCGTGACTACCTCTACTTGAATAATTGCAGTCAATGCAGTCGAGCATTAGAAGTGGTATTATCGATTAAATAAGTAATAACATTTTCTGTTTTTCACTACGGATCACAATCAGAATAATTGAATTTTGTCATTACTTGAATATTGTATTTATTCTTTTTTTTATTCTATAACTTTTACAGAATATATTTTGTTGAATAATTATTAATTTAAAAATATCGCAATAAGTTCCAAATTAATTAATTACACCTATAAACTATCGATTATAAAATAATGATTACAATGGTGAACAATATGGAAAATAAGAATTTAATAAGTCTTATTATTAAAAATATCGTAATGAAAATATTATGAGCCGGTTGGAGATGTTTTTCTGATAAAAACGAATCTAAATTCGCTATAAATCGGAGAATAACGAAGATTAAATTAATATTGAAAACTCTTATGGAAAACGGTTTCGGTAACGAATCTTGTCTACTCTGGGACTGGACCAGTCACTCTGACGCAACGGGTGCAATTACGATCTGCAATTTCCATGTAAGAAAATTTTACTTTTATCGCGTTAAATAAATTTGGCCAAATGTCGATTTCCCCGAACCATCGACTAATTGTGGATGGACTTGGCAAATGAAAACCAAAAATGTCACGCATTTTATGGTACAAAACAGGAGAAATGTAGTGCATTGTCATGCATAATTGTTGCTCTTTTTTCGAAAAAATTCGCCACGATTTAGGTTTAAATAATATGAGGATAACAAATGTCAATAAGTACCCGGAAATTCTTTTAGAAATTGCTTTTTTCAAACATATATCATCGATATTGCCTGAAGAAAGCTTATCTTGCAACCGATTTATTACCTTACACTTTGCCAGCAATTGCAAGCGAAGGGTCTTAGATTTTTTCTTCTCTTGTTCTAATTACACCTGGGTTTCCATGAGCTGCTGTTCCAAGCCATTACAACTTTGTATTGATGACATGTCATCCTGTATAGACATAGTGTCTGACTCAGTGCTAAAACTATTATTATTCATATCGGACGAATGAAAAATTTCCGGTACGGCATCTTTGCGCAGTCTACCCGACGCGTAAAAAGAATGATTAGGAAAATGTTGACTGCACACATATTGATTTTGTAATTTTTTATCAGACATTTCCACCCAATCATCTAAACCACAGTTAATCAGCCGCGTTATGCACCTATCACTATCTCCCGTTGGAAATAAATGAAAAGAAATATTGTTCGTTGTAGTACGGTTTGTTAAATCACAAAAGAGATAAGCACACTTTTTATAGTGAGTTTTCCGTTCATTCCGCTTCATTGTATGCGAGAAATAGGATAGCAAAGTAATTTTGGAAAGAAAATAAGCAGATTACGGAACACTAGCTTTCTATAATAGTAAATGCGATATTTACTAAGCGCCTGCAATATAAAATAATATATATGTATGTATATGATTTATAATAAGCTTCCCCACGTAGAAACGTCTCCTTCGATGCACTCGTGTAACAGGCGTAACGAAATTAAAAGGTCACAACATTCTTTTGTTTCATTCATCATTTATAAAATCTCCGACATGAGATTTAAAATTCTATCAGCAACAGCGCCGTTGTAGAATATTGGTTCCACAATACAAGTTCTGGCTGATACGGTAGGATGTGACACGGAATGGTAAGGGGGTCTAGAGCCCCCTGAGCGTGAGACAAAAAAATACATTGGGTGATTGGTCTACTCCTATACCTCGTCTGCGCTCACATGCAAACAACTGGTTTTCTTACGCCCTCTACGCTGACGAACGATAAATGATGGAACCAGATCTACAAAAATGATAAAATCTGGTCAAATACAAATGATTGACTAGTTATCTACATATCTGATGTGTTATGACTATAGGTTCAAATTATATTTTTTTATTTGATGTCATTATGTTATATATTTACAATTGTCTTTATGAATACAATATTAATAAATGTGGACACCACGTTTCCAAAGTATAGAAATAAAATTTTCATAAATCTTGAACGTATATAACATTTCTCCATACGTGTAATTATTATTCGCATTTCTACAATATTTTAACACTATTAATACGTAACCATTTTGAATATATTTTGTAACTGAACTTGAAAAAGAAATTAAATTGAAATTTACTATATATTTTCATGTATATTTCATTTAAAGAACATAAACTTTAGCTTTAAGGAATCTTGCAAAATATCAATTAATATTAATTGTGAAATTCGAAAGAGTTAAGAATTAGTTAATCAATAATTATGTAGTTGATCGTTTTTTGCAAGATGTCAATGTTTTCACTACTGACACAGAACGTAAGTTGTATTATTTCCTTTCACGTTTGTAGCGAGAAAATAAACGACGAATGCAACAAGTAGGATACGTGCGAGCAGTACGGCGTTCATCGAGCTCGACCAAACTCGTTCAGTCGTGATGCCAGAATCGCGTGACGCCGTCCCTCCTGAGGAGAGGGGGGGGGGGGGGCACTCTCGCGTACCGTCGTCTCCTGAGATTTTTTCAGACCTTTTGGCTGCAAAATCGATTTTTAAATGTTGGATTTTTCATATCTAATTGTATATATAAGCAAAAATAATCTCTGTGTTGAGAAACACTTTAGAGTGCCAGGAACGCGGGTTTGAAGTATTTGATAGAAGTCTTGTAGAAATAGGTTTCCGAAGTTCATTAGTCGACCGTTGTATTTATTCCTTAGATAAAGGGGATATATTACAAAATATATATGTCGTACTATATGTGGACGATCTTTTGATTGCTACTGCAAACTTTGAAACAATGACCAGATTTAAAGGTTATTTAATGAATAAATTTAAAATGGCGGATTTAAACGAAATTAGTTTCTTTCTAGGAATAAAGATTGAACGTCATGAAAACAAAATAACCTTAGATCAAAGTGGATATATTAAAACTATTTTAGAGAAATTTAATATGAACGAATGTAATCCCGTTAGTGCACCTTTGCCAAGCAAATTAGATTATTAAGCTTTAAATTCTGAAGAAAAATTAGAAGCACCATGCCGTAATCTGATCGGTTGTCTGATGTATGTAATGTTATGTACAAGGCCAGATTTAAGTACGGCAATAAATATATTAAGTAGATATACGAATCGAAATAATAAAGAACTTTGGCAAAATTTAAAGCGAGTGTTAAGATACCTTAAAGGATCAATTAATATTAAATTGGTTTATGTAAGAGGAAATTATGATGAAATCATAAGTGGATATGTTGATTCTGATTGGGGAGGTCATGATGAAAATGACAGAAAAAGTACAACGGGATATTTATTCAAATTATTTGAAAGATGCACAATTTGTTGGTCAACAAAAAGACAAGCATCTGTAGCTGCTTCTTCCACTGAAGCAGAATACATGGCACTTTTTGAAGCCACAAGAGAAGCTTTATGGTAAAAATCTTTAGCAGTTAGTATAAATATAAATATTTCAAAGCCAATAGTAATATTTGAAGATAATAATGGCTGTATAAGTATAGCAAATAATCCAAGTAATCACAAGAGATCGAAACATATAGATATCAAGTATCATTTTTCCAGGGAACAAATACAGAAGGAGGTTATTAAATTAAAATTTATTCCTACAGAAAATCAAGTAGCTGACGTCTTAACGAAACCATTGCCAGCACCTAAATTTAAGGAATTTAGAGCAAAGATGGGCCTGGAATAAAATTAAAAAAAAATATATATATATTCAGTAATAATAGTAATAATATAGAAATAAGATTATAGTTGTGATAGTATAAGTTTTTTTTTGGTCTGATTAGGTTTTTCTGGGTTTCCCTAATCCTAAGCAACAAATGTTGGACCATATGTAATTAGCCCCAGACGAAGCACAAGGAAGACATGTCTTTTCTAAAATAATAGATTTATTTTGAGGGGGTGTGTTGGAGTTTATTTTATAAATGAAACAAAATGAATCTTTATTTTCTCTAGAAGGAGGGATCGTTTATATGATCGTTTGAAGGATCGCTTGAGATATACATTGCATATTGTCCCAGGCATGGGACCCTCGTTTTCTTGATTCATTCGTGACGTTTCTCTCAAAAGGTAAAGACGTATCTCACGACGTGCTTATTAGAGAACATTTGAAATATAATTTCGATTCTGTGCTTTATAAGAGAGTGATCTTTTATTATATATACACCCATTCCCAATAGGGAAGAAGACTGATGTAGTAGAAAGAACAAGAAAAAAGGGTTTCGAAAAAAATCATTCCGAGACGTTACGTTATTATTATTATTACATTACGTCTCTTTTGATGCACTCGCGTAACAGACCTAATGGAATTAAAATGAAACAACATTCTTTTGTTTCATTCATCATATAGGCCTAGCATCCGCGCGGTGTCTGAACTAAAATTCTCGACATGAGATTTAAAATTCTATCAGCAACAGCGCCATCCTAGAATATTGGTTCCACAATATTAGTTCTGCATGATACGGTAGGATGTGACACGGAATGGTACAGGGGCTCTAGAGCCCTCATAGCGTGAGACAGAAAAATACATTGGGTGATTGGTCTACTCCTATACCTCGTCTGTGCCCATATGGTGATTGGTCTGCTCCTATACCTCGTCTGTGCTTGAGTTTCTCGATCGGCAAAACAGTTATCATGATCTACGAAAGGATCTATAAACCTATAAGGTGTTCGGTCTACTAGTACAATCGTCTATGACGATAACGGCTCTAATTTCACAGATATAAATTTTATTTTTGCGAATTGTTTAGTAACTTTGTATCGGTGATGGTGTGAGTAATCTACTTACTAAATTATTATTGCCACTATTTATTTTACATCTTGTCACGAAAATAATAAAATTCATAGACGCATAGATCCAATAATCAATTTTATTAATTATCCGTAACCTTGCATGCTAAATATTTCAGTTTTCGCTAGCGCGATTCTTACACTTACAATTAGTACTTACAGCTAATCGGGCCGCGAGGCACGCGTGGAATGGACACGGAACCGAACGTAAGCGCGGGGCGCTATGTGAGTGAGCGCGGAACGGATGCGGAACCGAAAGTAAGCGCGAGGCTCTACGGAAACGGATGCCGAATGGAGAGCGGAGCGATTCGGCGTAAGGAATAGTGAATTGGGCGTCCTACGCCTAACGCAATACCTGTCCCTCGCTTTGCGGCTGGACCGGCTGGACGCTCGGCTCGCTGCCTCCGGGCAGGACCGCGATGCGAGTTCATGCGTCCACGGGAGAGCCCGAGGAAACGTGCTTTGGGCTCGGCTGAGGGGACCGGAGCAAGTCCGCGGAACAAGGAGCAAGCCCGCGGAAAACGGTAAACCGGAGGATCCAGGGTTTAGGTAGAGGGAGAGTGTCGGAGGTGCGGTGCGTCGTAGTGCCTGAGCTTACTGGACGTCCGTCTAGCCGTCTCGGGACTGACTCGCCATATTGTTTACGCACGCACACGGGAGAGTCCGAGAATGCGCGCTTAGTACGCGGCTGCGAGTAGTCCGGAGTCAAGAGGAGACCCTCAGGGAGCAGCTTCAGAGAAACTCCGCTTGCTGCCAGTTTAGGCGGGCTCTATGTAGGCCATCGCGAACCATAACAAGAGCCCTCTCGTATCGTGATGCGCTCGGCGGGCGTTGGATCTCGCTGATTGGCGCGCTGTCGGGCCTCGCTGTGATTGGCACAGACCTGTTCGCAACAGGAGCTAGCAGCGGGACGACATTTCGTTCCAAGCTGAAGAGGAACAGGAAGAAAATGAGGAAATTGACTTCATTCCTACAGTATACTGCAGTAAGCGAAAATGGAGTGCTACCTATTTATAAATGATTGTATTACCAGCAAGCGTATTTTAATCCTTTTCAGACCAAGTACATTAATTCTTACTGATACATTACATAATTATTCATAATTCTTTTTTTAAGTTAAAATACTGTAAACAAGTTAATAGGTACGTTTTGTGATGTGGAATAATTGCCACGATCCCTCCGAAGCTGAAGAGGAGTCTCTAGCATTCAATTACGAAGGATCGGATCATCCTCTGGCAGAACTTGTCCGAGGAATAGTTGCGAGCGTTCTCACAGGGATGATAGAGAAAATAAGGAGCGAAATAATAATGCATTTCGTGTGTCGCGTCGGATCGCGCGACGACAAGTTTCGGGACCGTATCTTGGGCACAGGGAACCCAGATGCCTTTTCCCCAAAATAAGATCCTCTGCTGCTGCAACTAGGGGACACCCGCTTCACCTGACCACCGGAAATCTCCCAGGGGAGGAATGAAAAGGATCCCGAACTCGGGATAAGCAATCTGGATACGCCGAAGAGGGACTAAAGGGAAACAGCTGATTCGACGTCTTGCAGATGCCTCGCCCCGCAAATTCGATGGTCCCCCGCGGAAGCGGCTCGAGGAGCCCTGGAATGTTGCCAGGACGAAGTGTCCCCCCCCCCGCGAGGAACGGCCTAAATAGTATCCTGCTCTCATATTCAGTTAATCCAGCCTTTGCAACCGTGCCCTCGGAGGCTTCATGCTAAATTCCGATTTTTCCTGCGAACCAGCCCACGTTTTATCCTGGGTGGACTATACATCGCACGGTCGCGTGTAGTCTGGCTATAACGCCTGTAAAACCTCGGAGTCGCCTATCGTTCCGCCTCTTCGTCTGAAGCCCGGAAAAATAAGTGACGTAATAATTTTAAACCAATTGGGTGAAAAAATTTATTTTTTACATTGCTCAAATACTCCGCTATGCGTGATTATTACGCATATTTTATTTTTTTATTAATTACTGGTCTAAAATTTGTTTATATAAAAGAAATTAGATTAGATAATAATATAAATTAAACTATTTAATAATAAATGAGATGAATTAATGCATACAGAAACTTTTTTGACCCACTGTATACATATGCATATAATGTAAAGTACAGTTTGCGATCTTTACACTGAGAAATATATGATATCACTGTCCAACAGTCGTGAAAAGGCTGCAATGGCCGTCTGGCGCGAATGCGTCGCACACAAGCTGTCAATGACTATTTTCTTAATCTTCTCGTCTAGTAAGGGAACTAAATACTTTTCGTGAATGGTTTCTTCGCCAGAAATGTCTGTAGAATGCATTCCTGTGTAGTAAATTCCTGCTAGATAACGGATTTTTTCACATAAATACAAACATAGAGCGTACAAAATACCCGCGTCGGCACATTTTCAAAATTTAACAACCATTTACAACTATTAGGAAGTACATAAAAATATAATTGACTATATGGATATGTAGAGGAGAGTTACCTCTATCTCCTGACTCTAATGTCAAGTTTCTCGCATGTTTAGTTTTTGAGTAATACGTCATTTTGTATCCAAATCCGGCATTTTTACAAAACCCAATCTTTTTCGAAAACGTTGCGTGATAGAGCAATTATATTTTCGGATTTGATTTTAGAATGACAAAGTGTATAAGAATCACCCAATAGATATTGCAAAACTCGAAAAAAGTTTTATTTTGTTGGACAATGTATTTAATTGTGAAATAAATTATTTCAAATTGCTTAGCATGACAATATATTTTGCGTCTTTAAGAGCAGTTCAACAGTCCAGACGTATCTATAATACACTTCCCAACGCTTCGTTCAACTTTCTTTTCGTTACATTCTGTATCAACTTCTTCTCTTTCATTTGACGTTTCCGTAACTTCAGTGCATTTATCGCCTGGAACGTGTTCAACGGCATTGTGTTTAATCCCCGACTCTGATCCTCTACTAAACTGTGCCACAACAGGCTGTTTAAATACAGAATTACCAATGCACATTATTGATAATGTTGAATACGTAAAACTAGGGACTATTATACTGTAAGAAGCATCTATAGAAAACGAGTTCCATTTCTCAAGGAAAGGTACGTCGGGCATTTTTCTGACACCTTGAACAGTTTCAAGTGTCTTTGTTTGGGATGTCTCATGAGTTTCTTGACCACATATTCGGAAGATCCACGTTACCACAGTGAATGTTACGGCGTTCGTGGGAAAGGCTCGGAGAATCGTAGAACTCACACCTCTGTACAAACAAGAATAACCTTCGGTTTTGATCGATTGTTTAAAGCAATTAACCACACCCGTGTAACGATTGTTATCGGCTTGGAATCTAGATTTGATCACGTCTAGAGGGTAAGTTAACACCCAAGAAGCGGTTCCAGCAATTCCTCCGGCTAGTAGCATACACGGTGTTGAAACTGGTTCGTTACCGGAGGATCTTGTTATTGCTTCATATGTTAGGAAGTAGACGCCAAAACTGGGAGCTTCTCTGAGAACCGTGATATTGAATCCTTTGAATACTCCTCGGTAACCTTCGTATTTATAAGTATGTTTCAGATACTGTAGAGGTCCAGAAAATTGGCCGTTCGACGTCTGTAATTGGATACGAGTTTTAGCCAACTCAATCGGACTACAGATAGGACTTTGGGCAATTCCAGCTATGGTACCGGCGATGAAGTGCGATGAAAGGGAATCTCTGTTGGTCATGTGTTTTTGAGTCAGACCGTATACACCGAAAGTGATTGCGTTCACCATTGCTACGCCTGTCATTGGCGACGTCATACCGCGATAAAGGCCTGCTACCTAAAACGACAAGTATTAGTTCGCATTCAGAAGAATGAGGTAAGATAATTACTTATTCTCCGGCGTGTACGGGTTCCTGAGATTTCGGGTTCGGGTCGGGTCGGGTCGGGATTTTTCGGTCGCGACTGACCGGGCCCCCGAAAGTATGATACGTTTTGGGATCCTGAAGCTATCCGACTATTTACATACGAACATACCGGAAAGAATGTATCGAGAAATAGTGATGCCGAAACGATCTATCTATATCAACTGTTCAGCGTTTGTCCGTACGGGTAGCAATTTTCTTGCTCGGCCATACACCGAACGGCGGATACCAAGCCACGCTCTTGCGAACACGGCTGCATTTATTTGTCACACTGCGTGTTTGTTACAGCTACGTGTCTAGCTACAACTGAGCTACGGCTTACCTCCACTCCGCTAGGTCACTTGTCCGTAGCTATGCGAGTGGCTGTGCCTGCGACTATCGGCGGGCGCCCTTCCCCGATAACAGGCATATTGAGCAGCTTTGACCTACATGGTAGACCACGAAGCGTGATCAGCTTACATTATTCTGCTGCTACCGGTTCAATCTCTGTCCCATATCTTCCGGTATTGTTGGAGATTAATTATAAAGTTTCTCCTTCAATGTATCCCATGAAAAGGAACCTAACGAAGATCGGGAAAACGAGCTTCCCAATTGACTACACTGTGACGGCCGATCCAGCATCTAGGAAATTTCCTATCGAGTACTTGACATGCTGCCATTGCATAATATGCTCCATACCCAGATAGCATACAGACGACTTAAAGACGTCTTGAAAGTCTTACGAACGGCTTCCGAACGTCGCTAGACGTTAAAACGTCTGTTAGACGTCTCGAAATAGATGTCTTAGAGATGTTCATGAATGTTAATTAAAATAAAATAAATTTTAATGAATAGAGCAATGTTTTATTGTTATTGTTAATATTTATTATAACATTCAAAATATACATTAAAATTAAAATTATACATTATAATTAAAACTAAACATTAAACTTAGACACTAAACATTAAAATTAAACATGAAACATTAATATTAGATATTAAACATTAATATTAGACATTAAACCTTAAAATTAGACATTAAACATTAACATTAAAATTAAACATTAAAATTAAATATTAACTATTAACATTGAAATAAAACATTAAAATTAGAATTAAACAATACAATTAAAATTTGTGATTCTTTTAACACAAGCAGCACAGTACCATCGATATTGCGTTTGATAAACAAAAAATGTTCCATGTGTATTTGTTATAATTTTGCTATTCTATCACAACTATGGGTACGTATGTAAATATTAATGCAATGTTGTTAATAATTCTAAGATATGTTGTTAACAAATAATAATTAATAATTAATAATAACTAATACAATCGGCCGCTCTCTTCAGCTACATCTGTATAGTTGCCTAGGTGTGCTTTCGGCTTCCAAGCATATATTCGTCTCTTGTGAACTTCAGGCACTTTATATTGCAACACTCCGAGTAGCAATTAGACAAACTGTATCCTAAAAAAAAAATGAACGAAAATTAATAAAATTTATAACACAACACTGAAATAAATATAGCAGAAGGGCACAAGCAAAAATAACAATAGTACAAATAATAGCAATGAAAATACTTACTTGTCAAAATAATATGTAAATAACGACGTGCAATAACGACGTGGAATAACGCTGTCCAAAGTTCCCAGTTCACAACGCTCGAAGAATCACAACACTAAAGGATAGCTCAGACACGACAGAAACAGCGCAGTTGAACTAATATGAAGATGTTAATGTAAATAAGCACTGTGAGTTTGATCCGCGCAGTTTCCGTCGCGTCTGAACTAGACCTAACGAAATCGCTCGAAAGTTAAACGAAACACGGCCCTGAACGGTTCTAGGGTAACTGGCGAGAAGTCTTCCCCCACTCTGTGACCAGGTCCCTTAGCAACATGTGGTCCTCATCTGAGAGCGGCACAACCTTAGGTATAGGCCATAAAAAAGATCCCTAACCTTCGAAGCAGGAGTCAACGAAAGCGTCCGTAGGTTCTTGAGACAACTTCGTGTTGCCAGCAATTATGTGGAGCAATCGTCTACACACGCACGCACGCACGCATGCAGGCAGGGATACGAAAATTGCACTTTTGCATTGACGAAACAGTCATCAATTCGAGGTTCTCCCGTAATGTAATAAAGTTTATTTTACTACCATATTTGACCTTGCATGACCTTCAATGATAACTCACTGAATTCGTCTCAACACTAGCTATCACATCGTGATTAAAAAAACATAGCATTCCATTTAAAAAAATAGAGTTGACCTTGAAATCTCCTCTATACCTCCACCCACGCAGAAAATGTTTCTGTTACAATATGTCCCACCTTGTATAGTATAATAAATATTATATTTTAAATTGTATTGTAAATACACAACTTTACGGAAATCATTACCTTGTAATTTCGGAATGCTAATGTTATTAGTAGACTGCAGATTTTATGCATTTATAAAAAAACTGAATATATGTAATTCAAAACTGTGACGACGTTAGAAGAATCTAAGAGTATTATCACACAGTTTTCAACATACTGAAATGGTTAACAGATAAAATTCACTTTTGTCTAGTTTTTGTGTCTCACAACGCTTAAAAAATGTTTATTTTACATAAAGATCCGCAGTCTAGTTAATGGCAATTCAAGTACACGACAGAAGTAGATTATTTTCATTGCGTATATTCATTCATTGTATTATCTTTTTTAATTTCTTGATTACTTCAAACGGATTGTTTTCTGTTAGAAGTGGTTTCGATTTTTCTTAAGTATTCGAAACATTCCTTCCTCACTGTAATATTAAAATAAGAATAAGTAATTAAAACTTCACCGCCTATAAATGATTCATAGAAATAGCGAAAATTGTTTCACTTTGTGTTTCATTTTTGAATTCACTCGTACATGTATGTATAATTTATATATAACGTATATGCCTGTATGTTTATAATAATATGTACGTACTTGTGAGATTCCCCACTTAGTCGTCGTGGAATTATCCTCACTACCGCGGACCGTACCTATACCCCGTGAGGGGCCAAGAAACTCGAGGCCGCCGCCGCGCCGCCGAGGAGTGTGAACATAACACGGGTCGGATATATCGGTGTGAGACCAGGAGACCACTACTAATCCAATAAGAAAACTTCTTTCTTTTCCATCTATGTTTTTGTGGGACTTCCACCAACATATTCGTAACATTTTTCTAATAAAAATACCAAATATGATATAATTCCGATGATATATATTTGCGCAATGAACGATGTTTTGCAATGCGACTATCGAGCGTGACGCGCGGGTTTCGCATGTATACCCATCCGAGGTTGTAAATCTCGAATTCACTGATGTGACGCATCGCGTAGTCGTGTCGCCGAAATGTTACCCGCCATCTTAATTTTGGGTAATGGAATCCGAATGATTGTGCGGTGGCTGTGTACGAATTGCAAGTGTCTGATAGTAACGGAATGACTATTACGTTTGTACGAGCGTTTGATGCGAACTGAAGACTCCCCTGAAAGACTGCCCCGGGGTCCGTTCGCTGGTGATCTCGTTGGTGTCCAACTCTTCCAAGGGATGGGCCCGAAAATCCCGAAAGAATCATCCCCATTCGTTAATTAACCTGAGGGTTAATTGACCTGAGGGAAGTCCTTATCCCAGGTCAATCACAGAAACTTCGGGAAATTCTCGAACGACGGGACCCCGGTGCAGTGTCACGAAAAGACCTGAGTGATCTGCACATGTTGGTTCAAATTTATGGCCTCTTGTCCCGATTAGATGGACGACCATCGGATTCAGACCTTGAACACGAGACTCCTAAGTACCTTACGTCCGGTACCCTTTAGAAATTACGTATTTCTGAAACATTGAGACCCGTGTTTGGTCTGAATCAGATGGCCTAAGGGGCTGCGAACGCGTATCTCAGACCCTCACGGGCCTTGAGGACGACAAGGCGTGACGGTTGGGGTCTGTAAAGCTACGGTCACGTCTCGAAACCGAACAAACGATGAAAGTTACTTCCCATTAAAATTATATTGACAATTATATTACAACTATATTGATAATTATATTACAATTATATTGACAGTTATATTACAATTATATTGGAAATTAGTGTAAATATGATCCGAATTGTATCGTGTTTGGTATCATTGTAATCAGAAAAATTCAACAAACATATTGGTGAAAGTCTTGTAAAAAAATAATTCGTAATAAAAAAGATTAACTTTTGTTTGAAAGGCCTGAGCTCTCGCCAGTCTTTCATCTTCCCCGAATGCTTCGACTCTTCGTGTCTTTTCCTCTCCCATACGACGTGTTTATGCGGAGAACTGTAAATGGCGATGACTATCGCTACCTTTTTTTACGTTCGACACTGCATCAAAGAATAGTTCCCCGGCCACGACAAGACCTGAGCTGCTGACATAACATGGATCCACGATATATGTATGGTATTGTATAGATATATGGAGATAGTCAAATCATTTCTTGATACGTCCTTTCGGGATATCGATACGGATGTACGTATGTAGTCGGATAGCTTCGGGATCTCGAAGAGATATGCGGAGTCAGAAGATTTTAGACCATACATACTTATAGACCCGGTATAGGTATAAGACAGGCTTGGGAATTAATAGCAATTTCCGAGGAATTTTCGACTGCTACGCCCCCTTCTGACGGTTCTAGTTTTCGAGTCACCTTAAGCCTGTACCATATAAACTATGCGTGGGCCTCTTTGCCGCCTTGATGACTCTCTGTAATCACATACACGTAGAAGAAACTCATATACGTTTACGAACTTGCAAGAGTTCACGGGGACTTAAACTGACGCTTCAATATCGCAATGAGCAATTCAGAAGTGATCATTTTGGTTTCCTAAAAGTCCAATTTAGGACTGTTCGGTCTCTAAAATGCCTATTTGTACGTTATCATGGAGTAATTTGTAATATTCGGCGGCATACTGCCTGTCATGAGGCGTCTGAAACTGCACCTCGTATTTCCAACGTTTTTCACTACTAATGCCGCTGTCACTGTCAGGCAGTATGCCGCCGAATATTACAATTTACTCCACGATAACGAACAAATGGACAATACACTACGCTGGCAAGACCCGTGTTGTGACATACATCGAGAATTCATTGTACTGGCGCTTTTAACTGACGTCACAAGATAATTTCAAATGTTGGATCGTGTGTTCGATACAATACATACATATTGTTCTTACTATTTTTTTTTTTTAATAAAGAAAATTATGAGGAAATAAATACAGATTTCATATTATCAACATCTACATTAAGAGATAACTTTTTCGAAATTATAATAGACAAAATGAATTAGCACTATTTAAAATAATAAGAGTAAAGTAAAACTGTACGAGTAATAAAATAAAATATTTATACAGAATGAGATACGTTAACGACTCCTCTTTCCCCTCTAATGATGCGTCCCCACTTGTGTAGACACTGTAGCGAACATCGAACAGGTCGCGTGTTCGCTTGCTGAGCGGTACACCAAAGGTACTATTCGCGTGGTTTATATTAGAGATCACGGTTTTGGACGTGTATTGAGGATACACGTATTCATGTGTTCACGTGTATTAGTATGTATCCGTATTTTAATCCGTGTACTTCTTTACACACGGATACACGGGTACTGAACTAAACGTGTACACGTGTATCAAAATACGCAGGTAATAAGCGAGTATATGTACGTGTATCGAGCTACACGGATAATACACGGGTATCCGTTATTTTCAGTAACGTGTATTATCTATGTATTGAAGTTCAAGGGTACACGTGCGTCGATATGACGTTTGATGTTATAGTTGCAAGATCTTCAACTCGTGTTTAAGACTTATTGGAAAAGCGTACTGGACAGGTTATGCAGAAATAGGTGCCCACTGTTAAATGTGTTAGCAAACCGGATCGTCATCACTGCAACCATGGCAAAAAATCTCAAAATTTCTGAATGGACAATAATAGAATCCCTTATACAGATTTTGAAACCGTTTCACATAGTAACAACACTTTTTTGTAGCGAAAGCCAATCTTGTGTCTCAATGGTGAGACCTATAATAAAAAAAGTCTTTGAAAAACATTTAAATATATATGATAATGATATTTTGGCTACAATAAAGGAAACATTAATTTTCAAAATTATGAAACGTTTCAAAATCGAATGGAATGACGGTGATACTATTTCACTGTTCCATATAGCTCCCTTTTTAGATTCACGGTACAAAAATCTTCGACAGAAAACTCAAAAAATAAAAGTGCCCTTCAACTTCTTTACGATGAAATTAATGATGTTAATCGTTTAGATGCCGAATTTGAAATGTACATCTCTGAGCCACAACTACGGTTTGATTTGAATTCATATGAATGGTGGATGCAAGGACACACAAGTATCCAAGAATATCCGATATCACTAAAAAATATTTAACTATGCCAGCAACGTCAGCCATGTCTGAACGATGCTTCTCGTCTGCTGGAAATATTGTTACAGCAAAAAGGAACCGTCTTTTTTCGGAAAATGTAAACACTTTGGTTTTTCTTCATCAAAATAAACAGTTAATTGATTAAGGTTTATCAACAGAAATGATGCTGTTTGTTCATTTTCGAAACCTATTATGTTAAGTCTTGTATATTTCAATGTACTATCCATGTATCCATGTACTTGAATACACGTGTTCACGTGTATCAAAATACACGGATAATACTCGTGTATCCGTATATTCAAGTTCACAGTTATACGTGTATTATCCGTATATGTATTTCAGTACACGTGCTCACGTGTATTAAATAGTATCCCGACTTCTGCACGGATATATTAATTACACGTGTACACGTGTATTTTCAATACACGTGAAATGGGTATCACTAGTTTATATGGACGCGTTTGTAACAACACCAGAGTGTTCGATGGTATAGAACAGGCCCAGCGAGTTAGTCCCCACCATGTCCACTTTGCGTTTTCCTTCGGCACAAAGTCCACAACCCCTTCATCGGCAGGTTACTCACCATTACTACAAATGGTGTCGGAGTGGTATGGTGGGAACTGACTTGCTGAGCAGGCGAAGAGGAGGAGCAGCCAGATTTGTTCCACGAACCATCATTGACCAGGCCTCGTATGGAGTATACGGGATTTCAGGACAGAATTAATAACTCCTAAACTAATACATTTTCGATCTAAGACCTTTGATACTTTTTTAAAGATCATATGAGTTGAGTTTTTGATTAAATAAAAGAAATTACTTTTGATATTTTAAACAAATGTATTAAACTTCAGTAGTAATCTCCCGATGCTAAAAATAGTAAAGTTACTAATAATCTCTGACAGAAATCGCTATTCGAAAATTTGTATTATTTTTTTATATTTTCAGTCCAATTATACTGAGCGATTTTTCACAGTCATTATATAATATTTTCGCAAAATTTCTGAATCCTGTTGTGTTTTTTAATAAGTAATTTGTTAAACATATTCCACCAGAAACGCGTTTTTTCGAAAATTTCTCTTTGTCAGCATTGTCGCTTTCTTTTTTCTTAACACTATCTTCTTATATTGCTAAACATGCTGCGGACACCTAGCATAATACTTCAGCTTGTCTGTAATGCGACTTCTCTACAGCCTATAGCACTTTGCCCACAACCGTCATATGGTAGATGATATAATCTTAGGACAGGGCATGTTATCTGAAGCTGCGTCTATAAGTATACATATATGGTCTAAGAGCCGGATACTTTCGGAGTCTCGAAAAGTATCATACTTTCGCTCAGTCGTTTTCGAGCCGAGTTCATATCGGGAATCCCGAGATTTTGTGTTCCCACACAAGCCTGCTTATTCTGCATAATTCTATTGTCAGTTTCTATTCAAGTTACAATATTATGTGTTTAATTATTATTAACTCTTGAATTTTTAAATATACATATACACCATCTAACTGGCTATTACGTGAAAAAATGTGTAACTTTTCCAATAATATTAGTAATAGTAAGATTCAATGTAATTCTTTTATCATTGAGTCCTATATGTATAATTATATAATTACCGATTCCTTCGTAATGATTGTACGGAAACAATGCCAATTGCCTTTGTATTTTGGGTTCCGATAGTCTTGCGTTTGCATGTGTACCTTGATCGTATCCAAAGGATATCCCACCACAATACCGGCAAATCCTATAATTCATTATTCATAAATATAATTGACGAATGTTAATTGATAAATCGATTAAATAATCAATTAATAAACTCGTACATTTTGGTTTTCTGGGAATAAAAATCCTGCTTTAATTTTCACATTTAAAAATGTTAACTCTTTCCACTTTTCATATGATTTTAGAGTTTGTATATAATACACAATACATAATACACATTACTGGTATTCCAGAATTACCTCCCAGACATCCAGCGATGAAGTCAAGAGCCATTTTCTTGTTGATGTAATACCCACGCGTTTCTTCCACCCGTACAGCGACTGCGTATTTTCAAAATGACTGCTTCTGTAAATGTTTTCTACGTCGTTTACGGGTGCGCTAAGATACAAACAAGTTGAAGATCGATTTGGTTTCACAGGTAGAGAAGGTCGATCCATGAAAGATTGATCCTCTCTCTGTCTTCGTACTTCTGTCTACGATACAAGTACAAATGAGAAATATGATTTTTATAATGCTTCTTTAAAAAAAGCTTCTAATGAAATCAAACATTTCTGGTGAATGGATATTTATTTTGAGTAATTAAACTAACAAGCAATTGATACTTACCAAATAGTGAGTCATCGCTACATCTCCAAAGGTATATTAGCGAACGTTTTCATCTCCTTTCGTCATGGAACTTTCGATTTTTGTTGATTTTAAAATTCAATTCAGACAAAAGAAAACTTTCGGTACACACCACTTGACGGATAAAATTGATTACTGAGTACGAACTGTGTGGTTCTCAAAGGAAAGATCGTTTTTGTATTATCATTATATTATTGGTACACGACTACAGACATCATCAAGTTATTACGACAGTAACGTTAATAACTTTCGCTGGACCTATCGCGACGAAGAAGCGATGCGAGGGTCAACTGTTGATAAGAGGTCGATTTTACGTCGTCCAATCAAGTTATTTGGCTGTACATTTGCTTTGATACACGATAAACAGCTGTTCTTCAGCAGTTGCTTCGGTAGAATTTCCTTAATTACGTTGGAAAACGACGAAGAAATGGCTTTAACGAATAGTCTCCATCGAACAGGAAAACTTTCGCAATTAGAAAAGACAAAGACAAATTTGTTCAACAACTTGATCTCATATCGAAATACATACCTATGTCGCATATGACAAATGTAATATATCAGTTTTATTCAAACAATTCAAATATGGTGAAGCTACACGAAGAGTGAAGAGTGTAATATTTATTACAATTTAAATCTTGCCATTTCGATTTTATTATGATCGATGAATTTATGAAATTTTTAACACTTTCTAAGTATAAATGACAATAACTATTAGATAATATAATCTACAATTGCTTACCAAAGATAAATTTATTTCTAAAGTCAATATCCTACACTGTCATTGATTTACACAAATACTTGTTGTGAGGTATGATTGGTTGAAACAGCAAGTAAAAATAAATTGTGTCTGTTTTATCTTCGCAATACGTAAAATATTATGAAATGTTGATGTCTGTTTTATTAGTTAGAGTGAATTATATTATATAAGATGTTTCATAAATGTGATACATAAACGCGATAGATTCACGAGAACATAACTTATGAATAGACTGCTACATCTGTTCGCAGAATAAGAAGTTTCTAAGTGAACTAGAAGTTATGATATCAGGTATCTTCTTTCGAAAGACATTAAAATTTTGATATCTCTTTTTAGATGCTAAAAAATCTTAATTTTTCAGCATTTAAAATCTGATAGTTGATAGATATGCATAACTATATTTATCTAAAAAAAAAAAAACAACAACCTTTGTATTGCGCAATCAATAATAAGTGTTTATTTCCTTGCAGTATAGGCCGGAACGTTTTTTTCAAAGGCTGCGGCGGTATCTTATTAAAACAAACTAACGCGACGCTGCAGAAATCAGTCACATTAAGACACTCGGCTTGTGAAAATCGTAACAGTTCCGATCACGTTCCAACGCTTTGTATACTACATCATCAGAGTTTTAAAATGTACGCAAAACCAATTTCAAAAACAGAAACCATAGAGGGAACGAACAATCTCGACGATTCACCCTTTGACAAGGTGAGGAAGAATTTGTGCATGAAATGTTTCACAACAGAATTGCTTACAATCGCTTGACTAACAATTTAATCATGTATTAAAAAAGAGAAACATTTTTACAAAGTAATATATGAAAAAGAAAGTTATATAGAAATTAATGTTTGGAATAAACTAATCTACATTAAACTGTTCATTAAAGCGTTTATTTCTATTTGCGTGTCAGTATAAATGTATGTGTTTATGATGAAATATTATTCAGAGATCGCGCTTCATATCTGCTCAGAGTGTTACCAAATATTTGTTGTATTTTCGAGAAGGTACATTTGCGTTAATTTGCCATTGTTTCGAAGCTAAATAAAGAAGCTAGTCAAATATATTTTAAAATTATTTGAACGCTTATTACAAAGTTAAAAATACTTGACAAACTAAGGTGGAGCGGAAAAAACTTTTTTCTGATGGTCAAGTTCTAATAGTGCGGCGAAGTTGCCTACTTGGTCAATAAAACGTGTAAAAAATGTCAGCTTACTAAACGTACATTTTTTACGTGTCTTTCTTTTTTATCCAGGACTATATTTGTTGCGTAAATAAAACAAAGGAACACCCGTGATTGGTTCTTGTAAAGACAGTAATCTCCTATCGGAACTTTAAAATATCAAATATGCACTTTTAACTCGTAACCAAAACGGAAATCGTGTTATCGATAACTAGACAGCGGATTTGGCATTAGAACAATTTAAGAATACTGTTATATTATTTTCAACCTGCTAAACATATTGAGGAAGAAGATAAGTTTCTATTTTATTCTAGTTTACTGCAATTCGGGTAGAAAATTTTTATTTTACATAGAAATCTGCGTCCATATATATATATATTTAAATATATACATATTATAATGGTTAACGGTGACTAAAAAAGTAATTCTTATCAACGATAATGGTTATTCGTAAACGAAAACAATTCTCGTTGTCAATAACAATTATTCGTAACCAAAAATAAATTCCGTCATCGATAATAGTTACTAATGAACAGAAAAATTTTAGTCATTCATAATGTGTATTTGTAACAAAAATCATTTAATTTTAACTTTTATGCCACAACTTTTAGAATTTTCGTTATAATATTGACGCTCTCTGGTATTTACATACATACAATCTCTTTCACATTAATCTTCACCGATAAATTTATTATTAGTGCATTTCCATGGAGGTTGTGGTGGTGAAGAATGGAAGTTAATATGCAAACCGAAACATGAGATAATTCTGAACTACTGCACGATACTACCAATAACTGTAGTCTCGGCTATCGCGGTTTTTCAACGTGGTCTGTATAGGTTTGAACACTTCAAGCAGATTACAACTTCAACATATAAATTAAGACGTATTTAATTAATCCGCATATATACTATAGATATATTAATTCTCATGTTACGGAATATGTTTGACTTTAACAATAGTGAACAAAATCTTAAAGTAAAATTTCAATGCAAGAATATATAATGTAAATTTATCAAGTAATGGAGAAATAAGCACTTTCTGGGTTCAAAAGAGATTGCGAATTCTTATTTCATTGATAAGAGAGACTCTTCACTTGTAGATGAATGAGATATATGTATGTACATATTACAGTTCTGTGGATTGTGATTAATTGGAATCTTTTATAGATAAAATTGGTACGCGTATTACAGAATTATTTAACATCGTGTAATGATATCACGCTCAAGATTACACAGAACTGATTATGTGCATAAATGAAATCAAAAACGATTAACATACCATGACTCGCATTAATATTCGGATACTATGATGTATAAGATATCATCGTTGTCATATTTCTTTCAGTAATGTTAACGGGTTAATGGAGATATCATGCATTAAAGCGAACATTGTAGTTAGAAGAAACATAATCTTTATTTACTTAATGAATATATGTTCTTGAATACTAATAGATAAGTGAAATAATATGCAGATTTTTTTAAAGATTGTGTAAAAAATTAAAACTAACTGGAAGTCTCGCTGTTCGTAAGATGAATCGTGAAAAGTCTGTATGTAGTGATAAAGATAATGAAATTAATGTTGTTGCAATGGTACATCATAATCCTCAGATTCAGCGCGAATCTGAAGTCAGCAAAAGTAGTGCGTCACGAATTCTCACTCAAACAAATATCACCCGTGCCACATTAGCCTTCACGAGAAATGACATGACATGGATTATGTAAATCGTGTTAGATTTTTTGGATGGGCTCAAGAGCAGCTAAAAATCAATCCACTTTTTTTCTCTTTAATACTATTTACCGATGACGATACTGTTACCAGCACTGGAGGTATTAATTTACATAACATGCATTATTGAAATTGATCATCAAAGACGCTGGACCATTAATGTGTGGTGTGGAATCATAGGGCAACAAATAATTGGACTTCATTCCATTGACGACGCTTTTACTGGTCAAAAATATGATACGTTATTAAGAAATACAGTAGCTCACGAAAGTATTCGAACGCTTCCAATCTACATCGTTAACAAATAAAATACACTCGTTAGGTTTAAGTTTTCAAAATAAGATTGTAAGTAAAGACACATAGGAGTCTTGAGAATGTATAAGTAAAATTACAAAAAAATCTGACAACACATACAGGATTCACAGGGCATTGAGTATAAACATACCGTTTTCGGACGTCACAAAAGTATTCGAACGCGTAGACAAGAAGCGTATTTCTAGTGATTGAAATGTAAACATTACACTTTAGTCGATTCCGAGACATCGTGTGGTTCATACAGATTTCGTAGAGTATAATCTTTCATAGTTATTCTAATCATGAGCACGAAAAAATCAGAAACCAGTAAATGTGAACGTGAATTAATATTGAAGTTGCATAATGAAAATAAATCTTATCTTGAAATTGTCAAATTATTAAATCGAAGTAAATCTACGATACATTATATAGTAAAAAAGTCGAAAAACTGAAGGTAATATTACAAACAAGAAGCGTACAGGACGTCCAAAGAAGTTAACGCCCAGAGAGGAGAAAATGATTATACGTGAAATTAAGAAAAATCCAAGCACATCTGCACCAAAACTTGTGGGGATTGTTGCAAATAATTTTGGGAAAGATGTACATCCCGAACTGTGTCGTAGGGTTCTGCGGAGTAATGATTACCATGGAAGAATACCACGAAAAAAGCCATATATCAGTAAAATTAATAAAAAGAAAAGACTAACGTTTGCAAAAATGTATATTGATAAGGATATTTCATTTTGGAATAAAGTTATTTTCTCGGATGAAAGTAAGTTTAATATTTTCGGTTCGGATGGACAGCATTATGTGTGGCGAAAGTGCAACACAGCATTGCAAATACAGAATATGATTCCAACTGTGAAACACAGAGGTGGCTCAGTGATGGTATGGGGGTGTATGGCGGCGAATGGAACGGGAAATCTTGTTTTTATTGACGGAATTATGCATAAGTACAAATATCTGAATATTTTGAAACAAAATTTGAAACAAAGTGCAATTAAATTGAACCTATTGGATGATTTCTACTTCCAACAGGACAACGATCCTAAACATACAGTTGGGATTGTAAAGGAATGGATCATATATAATACCCCGCATACACTACAAACTCCTCCGCAAAGCCCTGACATAAATCCTATAGAACATTTATGGGCCGAAATTGCAAAAAAATTTATGAATTTTGACATAACGTCCAAGGAAGTGTTAAAAACCAAAATAATAGAAATATGGAATTCCATTGAAAAAAAGACAACGGAAAAACTTTTATATAGTATGGAAAGCCGGCTAAGACACGTTATTGATGCCAAAGGAGGACCAACCAGATATTAACATCAAAGAATTCAAGATTTATTCGTACGTTCGAATACTTTTGTGACATCCGAAAACGGTATGTTTATACTCAATGCCTTGTGAATCCCGTATGTGCTGTCAGATTTTTTTGTAATTTTACTTACACATTCTCAAGATTCTTATGTGTCTTTATTTACAATCTTATTTTGAAAACTTAAACCCAACAGGTGTATTTTATTTGTTAACGATGTAGATTGGAAGCGTTCGAATACTTTCGTGAGCTACTGTACATTGAAAATCCAAAAATATTGTGTATCGAGATGCATCAACAACTCCGCAAGATATGAAGTTTGATTTTAATCAGAAAAATTCCACTAATATATTGGTGAAAGTCCCATAAAAAAATAATAAAAAATAAAGAAGTTCTGTTATTGGGTTAGTAGTGGTTTCCTGGTCTCACACCGATATAACCGATTCGTGTTATGTTCACACTCCTCGGCGCAATGGCTCTCGAGCTTCTGGGCCTCTCACGGGGTATAGCCCGCGGTAATGACGATAATTCTGCGACGGCTAATTTGAAAGTCTTGGCGACGTGTATCCCAGATTCACTGTATTACGATAAAAGTTGTATAAAAGGTTGAATAGATGCAGTTTTGTCATTATTATAGAGCAATATACATCAGTCGCATTTATTACTCCTTAGTTCTAGTGTCAATGGTTTAATTGACGGTATGTAGCAAATTTTGGACGTAGAAGAGGAAAGCGAATGAAAAAGAAAGAGAAACAGCGATCATGATGGTCAGAAAAAAAAGGAAAATCTATTGCATTGTTTAAAATACAAATCTGATGCTAACATTTTTATTTAAAATTTTTTCTGATACAACCTTTATTAAAATTTTCGTTATGCTGCGTATGAGCAGGTCGTGCTATGCTCCAAAGGGCTGTTAAGTCGTTTATGTAAACAAAAGTTACTTTTCACTTTCCAAACTTGTTACACATGAAGCCCTCCTTAACACTAGGTTTACGGAGCACTAAAAATGACTACTTTACATTACTTTATAAAATTAATATGAATGTATCGATCAAAGTTTGTAGCCATTTTTTAAATAATATATACCCAAAGAAATCGATTTGTTAAATAATTGCTCATGGACGGGTCCCGTAAATCTAGTGTTAAAATGACGACTCCTCTCCCTACCTCTGGGTCCTCCCCATCAAATTCCCATAAGTTCGTGACGTCTACTCTTGTACCATTTAAATTCTAAAAATAAAATATGTAATCACACTTTCATTCCACAACCTCTTCTGACCTTTTTGGCAAAGATATCATACCGTCATTATAAAATTTCTGCGGTTTTTCATTAAAACACTTTTCAATGGCGAATAATATAAACATATCCACGGCACGAATTTATGGGACGACCTAATACATGCATACATTCGCAGCACGCGAGGACGCGACAGTGATGGGCAATTTTTATCTAACATTTTTAAGGAAAGATAATTTTCGGTTATCCTTTATTCTTTGATTGGTGTCTATTACAAACGATTCGGCTGTTGGCGAGGAAGAAGAGTTTCGCCTTTTCAAGTTGGGCTTCGATGTGTTTGTTTCCTCCCAGCAGGTAGTCAATGTTGACCCCTAGATATGTTACGACTGTTTTGTGGGGGATGGTCATTTTAGAGTCAGTGCCCGGTATTGAGGTGGTTATTTGGAAATATAAAACATGACCTTGATATCTCCGAAAAATTACATTCTGAAAAAAATATTCTTACTAAATATTTGGTCCCTTGACACCATGCACATTCCGTAACAAATATTTTTTGCATCACAATAACCTGAAGAGATATTTAGGTGGCCATACTTAAACGGATCACCCTGTATAATATGATTGTCGGGGCTTACTTCTTTTATAGTGTAAAACTTATAGGGGATGTTCAGGCTTTTTATTGGAGGTGGTTTGACTGTTTTTTGTTGGGTAGTGCGGAGTGGTTCCGATGAAGCAGCTGTGTTGTCTTCTGGTGCCGGTGAGAGCGTGGTGGATCTCTTGCAGGTTTTTGGAGGGTTTCCCACTCATTCGTCGGTAATGGAGTTTTCTCGAGGTTTATGGGTGTTGCGAGTTTGTCCGTAGGAGGCGGTTGTATTAGGCTTTTCCTGGCGGCTTTGAGGTTAGGCGCGTGGGTGAGTTTTTTCTGGCATTGTTATTGCCGCTCTCTTTTAGCAAATGTTCAAAATTTCCAAAATCTACATCCAGCTCTAGGTAGCGTATTTTCGGAGCTTTATGCTTTCTAGGTCTGAGTTGGTAGTTGGATGGATCGTTGTCTTTATTCGAACTTTCTGGGGAGAGGTTTTTCTTTGGGCCTTGTAGGTTAGGTTCGTCAGACGGATCCCGGGGGGGGGGGGAGGAGGAGGAGGAGGAGCAAGTGACGCCAAGCACGAGAAAAAGCACCCATGCGAGAAAAACACCCAGAGCCGGGTGGGTCTGGGTCGGTGGAATTGATCACAACACCATATACACTAATTTCCTCATTATTGTTGCATTGAAAACTACGATCTGCTTTCGGCCGAGTCTCGCAACGCTCCCCTATCTTTAAACATTATTCGACAGTCGAAGGCAGCGCCACTTTGTATCTTACGGTTGTGTCCATCAGAATTTGGCTGCGGAAGTTTATATGTGAGATTTTAATTGAACCAGTTCATCTTAATTTTTACAAGTTATTCGAAGTTCAATGTAACAAGATGAAAATGACGCTTTTATTCGTGACGAGTTATACGAAAGGGATAAAATCAAATGTATCTTTATTCATTATTTTTATTTGGCTTCAATTAACTGACATCTTGATCCGACGTTGTCAGGTGTACTGGGTGTATAAAAAGGTAATGGTCATCCGTCCTAGGGGGAAACTACACCTCTGGATCGGTGGACACTTGTCACAGACATTTGTCGCAAAATCGTTTCTAACGAAGAAAATTGTTGTTAAACGTTTTTTTACATCAACACCTTTTACTCATCGAGAAGAGAAAAAGTTTGGAAAGAAACATATGTCGCAAACAAATAGTAATTGAGATATAATCTGTCAAAGTTCTTGCAAAATTTGATTTTGTGTAGCTATGTGTAGGGGGCAGTACATTATCGTGTGCGTGTCTCGAGACGAACGAAATTTAAAGCGTCATTTATCGCTAGGCTCGTACCAAGTCATTGTCTCCCTGCCCATTCAGATCATATATATGAAGTTGCGAAATATGTAAAAAAACCCTATATCCTATGTTATACGTACGAATACTAATCCTACATCGTAAAATAATAATATTAAGGATATCTACAAATTTTTCAGAATCATGTGCTCCTCCATCAGACCCATAGCATACTATAATTTCCTCGCGAGAATATGTCCGAATAATTGTGACTGTCATTCGGGGATTATTTTCGAAGCAGAAAATACCACACTTCTACATAATCACTATATAAACACTATCTAATACTCTTTACGAAATCGTGACAGCGAACGAGAAGTTACTCCGATCACTATCAAAATAATACTGCGATTTAAATACGATTTTGGCGCGAAAACTCTGCTCTTGCAGGATACAGTGTATTCGATCAAGGCTGATCGATTGAAACAAAGAAATCGTTTCCAAGCAGATATTTATGTGGCACCTCAGCGACGCGTCATTTTTCCCGCGTGCCATCCTGGCGCTTCGAGCGCCTCGAGAAGGAGAAAACAAATCTTGTAGCCGCGACCGCTCTTTTCCATTCGTTGCAATTGAGAATGCATCCTAATTGCAGCCTTCTCGCTTTCCCCTTCTCTTTTCTCGTTTGATGTTGCCGATGGAAATTAAAACATAAACAATTAATTTAATTTTTAATTTGAATTATTTTTCTTAATCGTCATTCATTCTTTCTGTACATTCCTCACGAGTATTATGTACATTTTCTCTATACGTTAAAGTTTATTAATAAACCGATTAAAACGTAATTTTATTAATTTATTAATTCAATTATCGATTCCGCTCCATTAACGAACACGCAGACTCTAAATTTATTTTTCGAGAATCATCTGGCGATAGCGATTCTTGTCAGTTCAGACATTCGATTCCTTCAAGTTTACATTCTTAAATAGGCGATATAAAAGACAAGATTTTTAACGCATTTGAAGTGGTTAGAAATAAAGTAGACATATTGAGCCTAGAAGACAAGCACAATTATTTGGACATATTTACGTGAGTAAATAATAGTGTGCTGTGGATCTGACGGAGGAACACATGATTCTGAAAAATTTGTAAGTATACTTTACATTAGTATTTTATAATGTAGTATTAGTATTTTTATATATATATATATGACATATTGGATATAAGGTTTTCTTTCATATTTTGCAACTTTATATACAGGGTGAGGTGTTAGAAACCTGCCACCTGAATAACTCGGCTGCTATTGGTGTTAGGAAGAAATGCATCAGATGGAACTTGTTTGCTTCGAGGGGGCATTAATCTGATGTTAGTACCGTTTTTGTAGGTGAATGCGTAAAGGACATGTCAAGGTCGACTTCATTTTTTAAAATGGAATGTTCCATTTTTTATACCATAGACCGATAGAGTATCAAAGTCCGAGTATAAAAGCGGTACCTTCATATGTCCCAAACCTAATAGTTCACGAAAATTATTTTGATAATATCGCGTTAACTATTAGATTTAGGACATATGGAGGTCAATACAGTTTTACTCAGAATTCGATAGTCTATCGATTCGTGGTAGAGAATGTAGTTCCTTTCATTAAAAAAAATCAAGGTGACCTTGAAATCTCCTCTATGTCTCCACCCATGCAGAGAGAGTGTTTGTATCACAATATGCCCCTCCCCCCTATACCGTGTAAGTTTTGTATACAACATTTTTTCATATTATTACAAATAACGGCAATATTCAAAGTGGACACAGTTATTGCCCCACCTTGTATAATACACACTTCCTTGCCGCCTCTGGTTGTTGATATCACTTCATCTCTGTCTCGTAATCTCTTGTTATGGGTCGTTCAATATAAATAAACATTCGATCACGCTGTACGCTTCACCTGTACTTTATTCGTTTATGAAAATCCCTGCCGAGCGAAGTGCATCTCAAGTGGAAGGGGGTATAGGGAGGCATAGGGGGGGGGGGCATATTGTAACATGAACATTCTCTGCGTAGGCATAGAGGAGATTTCAAGGTCACCTTGATTTTTTTAAACCGAAAGACCTATTTTCTCTACCATGAATCGATAGACTATCCTACTCCGACTATCAGACTCCATATATCCTAAATCTAATAGTTAACGGGATATTACCAAAATAATTTTCTTTCTTCTTTGGGTAATATCTGGTTAACTATTAGGTTTAGGACACATTAAGGTCAACGCTTTTATATTCACACTTTGATACTCTATTGATCTATGGTATAAAAAATGGGACACTCCATTTAAAAAGATGAAGTCGACCTTGACATGTCCTTTACGCATTCACCTACAAAAACGGTACTAACATCAGATTAATGCCCCCTCGAAGCAAACAAGTTCCATCTGATGCATTTCTTCCTAACACCAATAGCAGCCGAGTTATTCAGGTGGCTTGTCTCTAGCACCTCACCCTGTATATGCTACTAATCCGACCTATTATAACATACGCTGCTCCCATCTGGTGGAAGACGACCCACACCACGACGGAACGTGTCCGAATCTTCGAAAGGAAATGCCTTAGAGCATGTAACAAAATATATCGAACCCAGGACTCTGATTGGCAATATTTCGCCAAAAACACATACCTTTATAACACAGCTGACATTCCAAGAATAGACTCATTTCTCCTTTGACTGACTACTTTAGTAAACTTCCGCACATTAACAATAACATTATCAACATTCTGGCACACCAAGACGACGCATGCTCCCACCGACAGCTCTCCACCGGCTATATAACTTCCCAAACCTTCATTTGCTGCGACAAAACCGGCCTAATTGAAAACGCAAATAACGTCCCCATTCTCTACCACTGATGCTGCAACAAAGCCAACAAGAAAATAGCTCTAAACATTAACGATCACACCAACGCTGACAACCAATTCAAATTCTCCACAGCTATCCCTAATCGTGACCGAAATAATTTCGTGCTCCACGATTTTTAAAAGTACTGGTGGCTTTCCCTTAAGGGGGGCGGCATGATTTGAAATCTGTATATGTATGCAACGGTCAAAATCTAGACACACTGCCACTTCACTATTGCAATGAGCAATTTAGAAGTGGTAAATTGTGTTTCCTAAAAGTCCAAACCTACGTCTGCATAGAGCCCAAACTGCGAATTTCTACCTGATCGTGCAGTAAGTTGTAATATTCGGCAGAAAATTCGAATTCTGAAGCAAGTATGACGTCACAAAATGGCTGCCGCCGGGAGATTCTCTTAGTTTCGTAAGATTTAGTGTTCGTATTGAAAAAAGGCTCTATACAGACGTAGTAAAGACATGTACAAATAAGGTGGTATGTATTTTTAATTGATTACTTACTTATTGAAGACGTAAAATGTCTAGAAAAACATGCACAGCGTAACATAGCGTGACAGTCGAGGCCAAAAGCCTGCTGGCCCCCTTAACTGGCCTCACATACCAGAACTCCTCAACCGAAAATCCACCCTCGCTCATTAAAGATGCCACCGAACGCATCGCTGACTGTCATACAAAAACAGCATTCCTCAACAACACGTTATAACCAACAAATACATGTATAAGTATATAGCACTTAGTTTATAAGCCTTCTTAGTTCTAAGCCGTCCTTAAATTATTAATTACTATTGCCAAGGTTCTATCAAAGGTTGATTGATACTAACGTCCCGTTTGATCTGCACTAATTATATATTTTGTATCAAACGCTGTAGCCGGATAAGAAGATTAACAGTGACCTCAAATCAAATTGAATTTGCAATAGGACATTCAATATCTTATCCAAATAAAATACTATGTGACAATTTTCAAACTTATATGCCGATATGAGGGAGTAGTAATGGGATGACTAAGAAAATCAGGGTTCTCCGTCATTTCTTTTATTCTCTTTAATCGAAAATTCTGAAAAAATCAGACATATTTTAACTATTAGAATGCACATCTATGAATTTTTCAGAATTTTTAGCTTCTAAACTGAATTTTAAAAAATAATGAAATTTTGAAATGCCGATTTCTTGTAAAAGTTACAAAATACTAACTTTATATTTTTACAGTTTTAGCGTCTCGTTATGATTTTTAACATATAATTTTTTCAGATTTTCCACCGTGGAAGCACATAGTTAAAAAAGTCAAAAATCGCTACTTTTTCATTTTTCATGCCTGTACAAGTACAGTGAAAACGAGTTATACGTCGCTTAGACTTCTGAGTTAGCCGACGTCGAAATATCCCTACTAATACGGGGTATACCCCGTGAGGGGCCAAGAAGTTCAAGAGCCGCCGGACAGTGATCTAAAACGCGAAATTTGGTTACATTTTGGTACAACTTGTAAACTATTAAAGATATCGAAGTGATATTTGGAGTGTAGAATATTAACAATCAATCTTTTTTAATGGTGAATAATGTATCATACTTTTCGTTTATTTAATAGCTTTTTTTACTATTTTTTAAATATATTTACAAAACCAACTTTTAGAAACACATTCAGCTAAGTAAATATATTATTCCTCTAAATTTTTGAAAAATCTCTCTTTAAATAAAATTTGGTTTAGTGCCTAAAGTACATATTTTTTAGTCGTCAGAGTCCCTACGGAAACCCGAGAACCTATGCGCATAGCCGTACGGACGCGGGCGACTTTAAACAATAATAACTTGTGATATGGGACGAGATGGGAAATAATTCTTACATGATTGTATAGTACAAAGTATGCTGAAAATATGATCTCCTATGATACAGAAGATATTCCTTGGGAAGTCTTAATAATTTTGAAAATTTTCTACATTGCATTTGGCATAACATGTGAATACATTATGAATAGAAATTTTTAATCGACAATGGTAATTTTCAGTTTAAAGATAAACCTTTCACTTAAAAAAAATTGGAAAGAAAATATTAAAAAGGATCGTCAGGGCATCTCAAAGAAGAAAAACAACATTTTCCATGAGAAAGGCTATGTTCAAAACTTCCAACTTTAACCGTTTATTACAATAATAGTATTTATTAAATTTGATTAATTTTTTCATTTTCAAGGTTGATGGATATTTAGAAAGCAATAAGCTTTCAACATAAAACAATATGACAGTTGATTTTTCGGCAGAATATCACTTTTCGCGTTTTTAGACCACTGTGCGTCGCCGCCGAAGAGTTGTTAATCCAATAACAAAACTTGTTTATTTTCCATCATTTTTTGATGGGACTTTCATCAACATATTCCTAATGATAATGATACAATTCCTATTATGACATAATTTCGATGATATTTACTTGTGTAATGAACGATTTTAGTTTAGGACGCAAAGAAGAACAACGTATGGGAAAGAAAGAGACGTGGAGAGTCGAAGCGTTCGGGAAAGATAAAAAGACTGGCGTGAACTCAGGCCTTTAAATTAAAACTTGAACTTTTTTATTATTAATTATTTTTTACGAGACTTTCATCAATATATATGTGGAATTTTATGATAAAAATGATACCAAATACGATATCATTCGGATCATATTTACACTAATTTTCCATTACTATAATTGTAATAGAGAGTAACTTTCATCGCTCATTACACAAGTAAATATCATCGGAATTATATCAAGCTTGGTTATATTTTAATCAGAAAAATGCCACGAATATGTTGGTGAAAGTCTCATAAAAAAGTAATGAAAACTAAAGAAGTTTTGTAATTGGATTAGTAGTGGTCTTCTGGTCTCACACTGATATACCCGTGTTATGTTACACTCCTCGCCGGCGGCGGCTCTCGAGCATGGATGTGCGTTTCTACGTGCAATATTGTATCAGAGAAAGACATTTTCCCAGCCTTCATGTCACTAATCACTTTATCATATCACTTTCCCAGCCTTATGTCTGCCAATATGTCACAGGTTTATGACATATGAATTTACGTTTCCAGTGTGCACTGTGAAATATACAATGCAATGTTCGGCGAGAACCTCAGATTTCGTCCAAATGTCACTCGCCAGAACCGCGAAACTGACTTATATCGGAAATTCACTGTACATGGATAATTATTTTTGTATTTGTTTGACTGAAAAACATACAAAATTAATCTTAACTTTTTTCAAAATGTAGTATTGATTAATACTGCAAAGATAAATACTGCAAAATGATTAATACTGCATTCATTAAGCAGATTTGAAAAAAATTTCTTCATGTACGGTTTTGTTTTTTCCCAAAAGTGTTTTGACGAGTATACTCGTCAGGAAGAAATGGCAATATCTTGTATTACGAGTATAATCGTTAAAATAATTAACTGGTTAATTTTAGCGACGCAATTTAGGTACACATTTTTCAAAGAGGTCGCAACAGCTAACTAGTTAAATTCTAGTTTGCATCTGTAACATAATTTTGTTGAAATGACTTGTCCTAATATAGGTATTGAATTAATTTACACGTTATGCTCTGAAAAAATGCTAAATATTATTATTTGGGGAAGAATTTTCGTCGAAAAACAAAATTAAAAATGTGTTATTTAAAATTTTGTTCTAATGTCTAATTATAAGTTACATCTATAATTCTTAGTATCTGTATAATAATAAAAGATAAAGGTCGATATTCTTTATCTGTCATAACTAAGTGGTAAAAATGAATAGATCTGACTACGACTTATATCATCAGTAATGCGGTAATTTCATAATGCAATTACATAAGTACTACGTCACTACGATGAATAGAATTTACTCCTCAAAGTCGGTGGAATAATGTATAGACGATGCATAGATATTTCTGTGAATAAGCTGACCCAAACACTGTTGTACATTCACTATGATTCGGGCCAATAACACTTTTGTTCAGTGAAATCGACCTTGACATCCAAACAGCCGGATTTCATTAGCATGATGCAAAACCTTCGAAAATTACGCTCGATATTTGTAAGATGTTTTATGTTTATCGTACTCATGAGCATTTCTATATGAAAACGGTAGGATGATAGGCGGCATAGATGTTCTTTCTGCGCCAAACATTCACGGGAAATTCTATAATTTATCATTGGGTAAAATTTGTGTAAGCAGTCCCGTTTTCTTCGATCTGTTTAAGAAAAATGTAACAAATTGAGGACGAAGGGAGGGGAGATTGTGTCGGTCTGTATAAAACGGATGCGATACGTGTTAATGTAGACTAGTTTCTATAAACCTCCTCGCTAGTAATAAGACGTTTGTGTAAAACGATCCAGTTCGTTTTTGTCAATTTCTGTGTAATTATCGTGACCTCGTCAACAATGTTGGATGTAAGGATTTTCAATAAAACTTGTTTTATTTTATTAACACATTGACTGCCATGTTGCTTTGGTTATACAATATAGATGATTCATTTTTACTGCAATATATTGGGGAAAATTAAATTTTATTACAATTGAGGGATGCAGAAGTGTTATAGGTTATGTGTTAATCACTATGATAAAATTTTTCCAGTTTCGGTTTTCAGTTTCGTTAACTATATTGTTTACTATGCTGTTTTTATTCTCTGTGTTAAATTAAAAACAGTATAATGTTAGTTTACTTTAAATTCATATTTGTTAGTTTATCCATTAAAATTTCATATTGATTGCGAATTTACTTTTATGTTGAAATTCAAATTTAATTTGATCTAATTTCGAGTTATGATAGTTTAATATCAACTTAAATAATCGACCAACTATCTGGACGAATATAACAATTCAGTCAAAATTCTAAAATAACAGGAACCAAAAAAATATTACACAATAAGGTTGAAATAGCTTCCGTTTCTATTATTCGGAGAGTATATTCGGTTGAGAAGATAAAATACATCCTCGAAGTAAATTAAACAATCGATGTACCATTCGATAGTTTATCAACAGAAAATTTTGTACGATGTTTTAATCTTTTATTTTGGTCGAGGTAGTCCTTATAGGGAAAAATCAGGTTTACGCGTTTTCCATCATTTTCTTGATTTAATTAAATTAAAGAATTCGGAAAATATGTAAAACATAACTCAACACTTCATGAACTACATTAAACGAAGGCGTACTACAATATGTAGACAAAGGGGTCACTAAGCGAATCACAAAATAAAATAATTACAAAAATATTAAAAAGAAAGCAGAAGAACACTAGCTGCAGAATGAAAATCTAATTTAAAATTTAACTAACAATAAATAAGAAATAAGTCAATTAAGGAATAATTAATCAAATAATCAATGTTTTGTTAATGTTGAAAGCCAACGCTAATACATGGAGGCAATTACATTAAAGAAGGCAGAGATTCTGCAAAAAGTACCTGCTTGATTTTCTCTCCGAAAGAAGATGATTCCGTTGGAGCGCTAAAAAAATACCTGGAGTTGTTCGCAGTAAGTATATAAGTTGGTAAAAAGTTATGAAAGTAAAGTATTTTATTTATTACTTTATTTTTAATGTTAGACATGGTCATCAATTGATTTTTAAATACAAAAATTCGCAATTTTGATTGTTAGCATGGAACGTCAGAATCTTTATTTGGAACATTCCACGCGAAATCGGACACTGTTTGGAGTAATGTTTTGGATTTTGTTCAAATTTGTTGTAGTCTTTAGTGACGTATGAATGAATCTTAAAGGATTTTCCGATGTCTTAAAAATTGTTGCATACAGCCTCTGCTATGTTAGGCCATCCGGTGGCCACCGTATCGCGGTGCAGCGTTCACTTCAAATAATTTTAATTTTGTCAATTTTAAAGTGTCCGCTTTTCTAAAGTCAGGTCCATAAAAGGGATACTTGGAGCTATATCCTCGTTTTTTCAAATTTTTAAAACAGTACCTGCTATCAAACCATTGTATTTGTTTAAAACAATTGCAAAATAAATAAATAGCGAAACAAACATTTTTTTCAAATGACATTTTTTGTAGATACTCTTATGTTTTCACTATAAGGTCCTAAAAACTCATATTCATTGGTTTGTTAGTTCTAGTCTCATACTTTAATTAAAGGAGGGTGACACGTTTCTTTACACGTCTGTAAAATGAAACATTTTTAAAATATCGGAAAATCCTTTAAGATTCATTCATACGTCACTAAAGACTACACCATATTAAAATTTAAACAAAATTCGAATCATTACTCCAAAAAGCGTCCGATTTTTCGTGGAATGATCCATTTAGAAGTTCATCGAGACACAACCTTTTTTGTTTCACAGTTCCTTTTTCTAAATCGAAATTTTAATGGTCCCTAGATCTCCCAGGCGCTCGGTAAGTAGTAGTATTAATGTTAGAAAACCATTATTTAGTCAAACAATATTTATTTAAAAGACGCATCTTGCACAATGTATCTTAAAACGCTCCTTGCACAATGTTACTGCGTAGTCAGAATATTTTTTAGGAAATCCTATCGATATTTTTTTTCGAATCGACGAAATTTCTCCGTTCCTAAGACTAGCATGCAAAGATTAACAACAAATAAATGTTTATATTTCTTGAAAGAATAAAAGATGTTATAATGATTATCATGTTCATAGATAGAGGGCTATTTGATAATTGTTGGTGTAATTTTTATTTTCCTTATTTTGTCGCTCACTTATAAATTCTTTGCTTTCTTTTATATATGTATACGGTTTTTAGTTTTTAATAATATTTACGGTGTATACCGTACGTATGCTGGGTGTTCATCTGAAAACTTTCCAGCGGAATGTCTCGAAAAGTATGAAAGATATTAAAAAAGTGTGAAACATGTGTTCAAGGATTTGGAGGGGGAAAAAGGGGGGCAGTATAAGTTTTTTATTTGGGTGGCGTTTCCAAGGTCATTTGAAGGTCTACCTTGTTTTTTCAAATGGAAACCTATATTTTTTATTATGGGATCTTATTGTACGTAAAAAGAATTTTCGAAGTATATTTTTTTTATTTTTGCACTAGTTTCGGAGATATTTGAAGAGAAGTAGAGCGAGTCATACGTATACTGCGAGGAAGTTCGTCATTTCTTTATAACTATAACACATTTTTAAAATGTTCTCCATTGTTTTCTAAATAATAATACAGACGATTCTCAAATTCTGAACGAACATTTTTGAAGGTATCTGTTGGAGTAGCTCTACATTCGTGTACAATTCTGCGACGCAAATGAAATAAATAATAAATTTCATTCGACTGCTTTTATTTTCAGAAAAGTGGAGTTAATTTGTTACATATTGAATCCAGAAGCTCTCTTCGCCGTGCAGACGTGTACGAATTTATGGTCGAGTGTGCACCGGGTGGAAACCTTGACGCGGTAGTGGAAACTTTACGTGAACAGAGCAGTTACTTTTCGATTATTTCTAGGTCATTATATTTTACTTATTTGATGGAGAAATTAATTCGTTAAATCTTTTTATGAAGTGAAGTGCAAAATGATTATACATTGAATTTTCGATTCATGTCCAGGACACACTATTCTTTGATCCGCGCCGAATGTGGAAAAGGACAGCGATGCTCGGTGCCTAGGCCTCGGTCACCGAGGAGCATGAACATAACATGCGTCGGGTATACCGATGTGAGACTAGGAGACCACTACTAAACCAATAACAGAACTTCTTTATTTTTCGTTATTTTTTATGGGACTTTCATCAACATTCGTGGCATTTTTAATGAAAATGATACCAAATATGATATCATTTTGATGATATATACTCGTGTAATGAACGATGAAAGTTACATCCCATTCAAATTATATTAACGGAAAATTAATGTAAATATGATCCAAATCATATCCTGTTTGGTATCATTTTAATTAGAAAAATTCCACAAATAGATTGGTTAAAATCTCATAGAAAAATAATTAATAATAAAACAGTTTAAGTACTGATTTAAAGGCCTTTACTAACGCCAGTCTTTCATCTTTTTTGAACGCTTGGATTCTTCGCGTCTCTTTCTTTCGCATACGCTGTCCTTCTTTCCTACGCAAAAAATTGCATCGTTTATTACGCAAGTAAATATCATCGGAATTATATCATATTTCGTATGATTTTCATTAGAAAAATGCCAAGAATATGTTGGTAAAAGTGCCATAAAAAAATAATGAAAAATAAAAAAGTTTTCGTGCTTCTCTGTCCTTTGCTACGTTTGGCACTGTATAAAAAAATTGTATCCCTATAACGACAAGACCCGAGCTGCTGACATAAGACGCGGATTCATTGTACAGGGTGTCCCGTACAAATAAGAAAAAGAAATAAGAAAAAAATGTTATTTGAAATTAACGTAGACTGACACATAGGACATGCAAGAAATGTTACCAAAAACTATCGGCAATCATACAACATTATTTGCATAAAAACCGTCATCTACTTAAAATCATTGGAAATTGTTGGCAATCCACAAATATTTTGAACATTGATACTGGAACAAATTATACTCGCAAATTGCACCAAATTAATTTCTAACAAATATTTTTGATTTGTTTAAGAAATGGTCTTCGTTGATTGTGTGACAAACATCTTTACTTTCTTTTACAGAAATCACAAGGATAACGTGGAAACTGTGCCGTGGTTCCCACAGAGAATCAGAGATCTGGATAAGTTTGCCAATCAAATTCTGTCATACGGCGCAGAATTGGATAGCGATCATCCTGGATTCACGGACCCGGTTTACAGACAGAGACGTAAATACTTCGCTGACATAGCTTACAACTACAGACAGTAAGTTTGAAATTACTTTAACTATATAACTAATTACAAAAGCCGTATCAATATTTAAACAGTTGATTAAATCATCTTTTAAAGTATACTGTGGCATTCTGTAGACACTATATGTATCCTTCAATTTTATTTAGAAAGTGTTAGTAATTGTTTATATAGGGTCACTCTACGCTAAGTCGGACACTTTTCGAAGTACTGTTCCGAATTTTGTTCAAAGGATATGTTGTAGTTTTTAGTGATATATGAACGTATCTTACAGGATTTATAAAAATTGTTTAAATTGTTGGTTTACAGACGTGTAAAATAAAGTGTCAACATTTTTTCCATTAAATTATAATGGCTGAACTAACAAACCGATGAAAATGAGTTTTTACGAAAACAACCTTTACAAAACAATTTATATCACAGTTATTTTTAAGAATAGAAACATTTTTGTTTTTTGAAACGCCATCGGGAAATACTGTTCTTTTTCAATAATTAGAATCAATTATTAGTTAGCAAGTAAACGTAATTTTTTTAGTGTAAAAATATTAAAAATGCGGAAACATTTTTGTAGAAAAGTTTTGTGCACTTTAAAATTCCATTTTTTAATTTGGGGTCGCCTAAAAATTCGAGCGGGACGGGCCAACAAAGGACATGGAGCACAGTGACGCCATTTGATTACGAAGCGGAAAAAATCCGTGAAAACGTAAATATCAAAAGAATTTGTTTGAAAATTTTTTGAATGTTTGTCACAAATACTACGCTTATTCGGCAAAAATGATTTATTTAAAAAGTGATTAAACATTAAGTAATATAGGCTAATCATTTCTTATTTATCGAAGCATGTAAAAAATCTGTTAAGACATTTTGGTCTGGCATTGATCATTTCGGTAAAGTGTAATACTGAAACAACTTTGTGTAAAAAATCTCAGCCAGCTACGGCCGCTCTTGACCGCAATTTAACTTTAAATATCAACGTTATTTGATGTTATGGGTGAAATTTTTAAAAAATCGGACCTCGGTGCATCATACCTTCACTATTAGGCAATATAAAAATACATATTTTTTATAAAAATCGAAAATTTATTAGGTTTAGGTTTATTTATTTATTTAGATTTAGGTAATTGTACAGACCAATCAGCCGCTACTTGCCACTACTTCTGAATTCTTGACCATAACGACCTAAAAATGGTTAGAGGGAAGGTTCCCTGGCAAGAATGCGATGACGTATCTATATCTTGTCCAATGAGACGAGGCTGTAGACGTAAACTTAGCTACTCGAGTGCGACAGAGTTGGAGTTATCCTTCCAAGATAATTAGCAAAGGACGCACGCTGGTATTTCACAGCCTCGTCTAGTTGGACAGAGTAGAGGTACGAGTGCGTGGCTGATTGGATCAGATTGAAATGGGTGGGCTTCACTTCACTGCATTTGGCTACAGTCGAAATATTGACTATAGCGGTCACATATATTATATAGCGCGTGACGTTAAAGCCAAAACATTGGGACTACGGGCGCGGCTAAGATGGGTGTTATATGTCCGCGATTGATCCTGTGCAATCTTTCGGACTCGTGTTGTGTTAGCACTGCGGGGTGCCCACTAATAAAACTATTACGAGCTCGAAGGACCACCTTCCTTGGTCGGAAGGAAATGAATTGCTACGTTGGTTTCAAGTAACTATATTTCAAAACTAAACAAGTGATAACGCTGCTGGAAGGAGCCAAGTCACTGTCCAAGCTATCTGTCTATTAGAGCTAGGCGACTTTTCTAAACTATTGGACTTCCTAAAACGATCTGGTTGGGAGAACACGAGTTACAAACAATCTAACTTGGGTTCTCCCCAGTACTCTAAGTCTCAACCCTACTTCGGGGGTTTGGTGGGAGGATCTAGAGGCTGGGTGTTTGAGACAGGCCTAGGGTTCGCCAAGGCCACACATCCTTGGCGACCGAACCTTGGGTTTTTCCAGACATCTGCAAACCATTCGAACTGTAGTCACAAGCACCCGGACGCGCTGAGTCTAAGAGGCGAACGATTTTAAGTGTTTTATGACAAGGGACTGCATCTAAGGGACCCAGGCACGGACGGCAACACTATTAATCCAAGTGGCGATGACAGGTCCATCGCCGTGGCCAAACTATGAAAAGTCACGTACTGGGTCTGCTGCAGAACATCAAGCCCCTGCCATAAAACATTGCGCAATTCGAACCTCTACAGTGGGGATAGGCAGACCTAACGGAAGACTCCTAAAAAATGGTGACACTGAAAATGGGGAAATAGAAATGATTTCAAGTGTACACTGAACCGCGATATTGCCTTCTTGACCGGCAGACGAGCGGTTACGACCAGTGACTGGGCAACTGTACTTGTCGTCCTTACACCATATATTAGGGAATTATTAGGGAAATTCACTTACGGACCTGTCTTTAAAAAAGCGGACACTTAAAAATTCACGACATTAAAATTATTTGAAGTGAACGCTGCACCACGATACACAGCCTTACACGGTTGGCGCACGGTAGAAACAGCGCTCGGGAGGCTAGTTAGGTCGACCGTGCCTATGGCCTCCCGAGCGCTGTTTCTAACGTGCGCCAACCGTGCGAGGCTGTGTATCACGATACACCACGGTGCAGCGTTCACTTCAAATAATTTTAATGACGTCAATTTTCAAGTGTCCGCTTTTTTAAAAACAGGTCCGTAAAGGGGACATTTGGGGCTATAACCTCATTTTTTCAAATTTCTAGAAAGGTACCTGCTACAAAAATATTGTATTTGTTTACAATAATTGCCAAATAAATGGTGAAAAAAACATTTTTTTCAAATAAAAATATTTTTAGTAGACATTTATGTTTTCACTGTAAGCTCCCAAAAACTCATTTTCATCGGTGTGATAGTTCTAATCTTATAATTTAATGGAAAAAGGATGACACGTTTTTTTACACGTCTTTAAAATCAACAATTTTTAAAATATCGAAAAATCTATTGTGATTCGATTGATAGGTCATCATCATCGGTAAAGTAGATTTTTAAAATAATACAGCATTTATAATGTTTTTCTCCCTTCGTGCGGTTACGCCACAGCGTTCGGAGTCGTTGAGTATTCTTCGTCAAGAATACTTCGTACCATCACGGCCGCAGCCCGGTCGGCTCTAGCATAGGATCCTCAGGGTTAAGAGGGGAGTAAACGATTCTGGGGTTCTGGTAGCAACCCCCATGGTGCGCGACAATTGTCCTTTGTTGCGAGCATCTTGAGGGCCTCTCAAATGGCTTTCGAACACGGTTCTGTATGGCATACGAAAACGGGCCCTGCTCCCTCACAAGGCGTAGACCGTCTTGTATACTCTGACCCTTACGCATCCAACGAACTCGATCTGGGACAGCTTTGCCTCTCGATGATTTTGTCGCGATACTTAATCGTACTTCCGTTACAGTTGTTGCCGCGACTACTAGAAGCGATTGATTGTTGTTTTCCCCACCCTACGCCTTATACGTGGCTTGCCTAATTGGGCGTGCCGCTCGCGTGAAATCTCAGATTGCATGACCGTACCCTCGAGTGGTCCTCGGTCCCCGGATCATATCGCGAAATACCATAACGGCCGAGCCTCATGACCTGGGAGGTTCGAAACCTCCCAAGTGTACGACCACACCACCCACGCCATGTCCCAATTTTTGGACGAGATGAGGCGGCGCAAGGACCGCGAAAGGTTGGATGTCCGATAGAGGTTCTTCGTCCCGCGTCGGCGCTTTCGGGTTGTTTAGCTCGTGTGCGGTGGTTACTTTTCGAAATTACCCGTGCGCATGGGATATTTCTACGAAATGGAAATGGTTTTGTCGTCGGGTGGTCCGACGAAGCGATGCGCCCTCTGGCGTCGTTGTAAGAGTTGGTGGTGCATGCAGCACGTTCCTGAAACTTGGCCTTATTCGGTGCGCACGATACTGTGGTTCACGAGAAATAGGCTACCTAAATAGCTTCGTTAGGTTTAGAGATAGAAGAAAATGTTGAATCACCATATATGTTTAACTTCACAGTGTAGTAGCTGATGTCAAGACGAGTTCAATAATATGGTACACTATGACCTTCAACTGACCTTGAAATAGAAAATTTATGATAGAGCAATGATAACTTCAAAATGTGCAATCATTTTATTTGGATTAAATGAAATGTTCGAAATTATAACCTTGAGCAGTAAAGGTCAGGTAAAGGTCATAGTGTACCACATCATTGAACTTGTAACCGTTCATTCTACGTTTAGCCTATATTTATTTGAGATCTCTCTTTCAGTCTCTCGAGATTAATCTTTACTATTTCGCGAGGGACGGTTACTACCCCGAATTTCCCTACGCGTGTCAATTCGCGAAGGAGGTGGATTCGTGCCTCCAGGCACTGGAAAGCGGCAAGGTTTTGACGAGATAAATAAAATATTGGAGACAAAACTTGAATAACTAAAAGGCAGTACATTCTGCGAAGAATTATTTATGTACAGTATGACCAGTGATTTATACGACGTTTAGGGCAATAAATACTATATAATAACGGGAATCGGTAATCCGTACCGAACCCTCGTGACACGTAAACAGACTGCGTCGGTATGACAACGCTCGCGTTTTGTTCGCTTTGTCTCGATCTCGGTAATCCGTGCCGAACCGTTGTAACGCATAAACGGACATTCTTACGCATGACGATGCTCGCGGTTCGCTCGCTTTGTCTCTACGCCTGGTTTATGGATTTGATTAGAACGGTTCTTTGATTTTGATCGCGCCCCTCGTTATGCGAGTTCGTGAACTGTCTGACCATCCGTGCACTCGGCCGCAGATACGTACGAGTGGTCCGGTTGGAGACACACTCCATGAGACCAATAAGTTCATTCTTCGGCACGATGCGTGGCCTCCGAGCAATCTCCGTGGAGATTAGCGGCAGAATGACAGTGATGGTGCAAAGTTCGATCGCAATAATTCGACCTGTATGCCCGACTTCGCGACCGTTTAGTACTTCGTGATCGATCGAAGTCGAACCTGTCAAACCACCCAGGTATTTAGCCGCATCCCCGTACAAATGGCCTAGGTGGAAACGCACACAAGACCCCTGCCACTCCACGCGACCAAGAAGTTTACTCTTCGGCATGATACGCGACCTCCAAGTACTCTCTGTGGTGGCAGCGGCAGAACAGCAGCGATCGTGCGAAGTCCGATCGTCTCGATTCGACCCGAAGGGAAATCGTGAGCTCGTTCGAACAATCCGTCCGCATACTACGCGATTGTACGGTTGTGGATGTGTCAGACCATCCATACACTCGTACGAATCCTCGTATAAGTGGTATGGACTGAGACGCACACCAAGCCGTCGGTCACGCCACGCTACCAAGGATTATGCTTTTCGGCACGATGCGTGGCCTCCAAGCATACTCTTCATACATAGCGGCAGAGTGATCGCAGCTCCTACCGTAAGCATGACGAATGAGAACGACGAATTTAAATCCTGCGAAGTGTCCGCTCGATGCAATAACCACTCGAAACCATTTATTATTTTAATTAAATAGACTGCTACGCGGTCGCGTCCGAAGATTACAGAACTGCATCTTAAATGTCGACAATGCCACGGCGCAGTTTGTGCCTGTGACCCCTCGGTTTGAGACGCTTACACGTCGAGGTTAGAACAGCCGGTTTGTCTGTTTGACCGGGTCGGTTCGATCCCCCGATCGTGTACCGGGTTTCGTTCACCGGACACGGACGGATAGACCCGCTTTCAGACGTAGAGTGATTTATCCGTGGCTCGCATCGACCTCCTTCGATCGGTATCTAGTGGGGATCGACGCGCGCGCATCGCGACAAGCGTCGCGATATCTCGCGGTCGTTTTCTTCGTCAGGACTCGCGGGTTACGTCACGGAGTGTTATGGTAGGGTCGACATCGACGTTCGATATATGCGACGTGTCGATATGTAACCTGTATGGTTACAAACTCGTCCTGACATCAGCTGCAACACTGTGAAGTTAAAAATATATGGGGCTACTTAAAAATCATCGATGACCTTCAAAAGACCTTGAAAACGACTACAATAGGAACATTTTTTTATATCACCATATTTTTCCCCTTGAATAGTACAACTTTTTTTCTAACAGTTTTTTCTATCTCTAAGCCTAACGAAGCTATTTAGGTGGTCTGTTTCTCGTGAACCACCTGGTATACGTGAGCTAGCGATCGATATTCAATAGGGAAGTTCAATCGATAATCAATACGAGAGAGGGCGGTCCAGTCCTTCCGAAAAGTTCTTATGAGTAGGAAAGTCGCAAGTTTTGCAATGTCACAGCATATAAATTTACAACTTCCGGAGACTATTTTAGAGTATTCATTCTAAAAATTCTCTATATGATTGTCCATTGAATTGGAATAGTCAATTAATCATTGTTCTACTCACATCTTCGTTTTACTAACACTAAACTGTTTTTATTTACATAATGAGAACGCGATTCGAACTAGCGTGATATATTCGAATACCCGATAAACCGAATTGATTTTGCCTGCTATCGTACACCAAGGATGTGAAAAACAACCAACCAGTCGTCAAGTTCTGTCAGCAAGGCAATGAATCCTCCCACTAAATTCCCAGGGCTATATATATGGCCTTAGAGAAAGACAGACAAAGTCCCGAGCGAGGGAAAACGGACACGGAAAAAAGGGGTCCTTTTTCGCCAACGGAAAACTGCTGTGCCCGCATGAATCTAGTTACCAGATGCGGAAATTTGCGAGAGCCAAACTTGTACTTAACCTTGGGGAAACACAGGAAACTAGAGATCAGCTGGTTTGGAGGTACAGTCATGGCAACGGCCAGACCGCCTCACCACCATACAAAATAATTTGTTATTAATTAGTTGCAATGACCAACTTGATTTAGATTTTTATATATATTTTCTGTTCGTGTTCGTCGTTTTTTCATTAAAATTCTGTATGTCAAGATAGTCAACGATGTACTATGGAACAGAAGGGAAAATAAAAGGGACCTACGACCACCATGAAAATGCGTACGTACACACGCTCCTAGACGCAGACGCATGGCGAATAGACGCAGTCGCATGCGGTCGCTTTTGACGAAGTTTGATGAATAGAGTATAAAAGGCCCCAGTATCCCGAAACCGCTGCATCCAGACGTGCTTACGAAAACCGACTTTTAGGAAATCTCACCTTAAGGGGGCCGGCAGGTCGATTCTGTGTAACCACACCTACATGATATCCATATACGTTTATGAACTTGCAAGGGTTAAAAGTGATTACTTGTGTTTCCTAAAGTTTCCTACCTCATCATGGAGTAATTTACAATATTCGGCAGCATACATATCGTACATTCGTAAACCTGTACTATTGATCTGCATTATCGACCGTATTCTATCGCAACGTATAGTGCTTGCCGCGGAGAGACCGTGGCACTAGTAAACCTAACCTCAAAATTGTGCCTTTTTTTCTAGACATTTTACGTCTTGAATAAGTAAGTAATCAATTAAAAATTCGTACCATCATGTTTGTACATGTCTTTGCTACGCCTGTGTAGAGCCTTTTTTTCGATACGAACACTAAATCTCTCGAAATTGAGAGAATCTCTCAGCTGCAACCATCTTGTGACGTCATACTTGCTTCAGAAAGCGAGATTTCTGCCGAATATTACAAATTACTCGACGATGAGATAGAAATTCGCAATTTGGGCTCTGGACAGGCGTAGATTGGACTTTTAGGAAACACAAGTGACCACTTTTAAACTGCTCATTGCAATATTGAAGCGTCAGTTTGTCAAGATTTTGACCCTTGCAAGTTCATATACGTATATGGATTTCATGTATGTGTAGTGACACAGAGTCGACCTGCCGGCTCCCTTAAACGTTAGGAAAATGTTATAAGAAAAAGTTGAATCGCATCAGACGGTGTATAATACGCAACTAATTTTATGCTCTTTTGTGCATCGGTGAATCAGAAAAATGCAACTGCACTTTCTTTTTAATGTAAACCTACATTTTTAACTACACCAATCGATGCAGTTTATTTTGCTCTACATAAAAGTACTAACACACTTATGCCCTAAACTTATTCTTTAAGAAGTTATCGAAGCTAAAAGTTCACTGAATTATTTCGGTTTCGGCAAGTGTTTCGGAATACTATTATCGTTACGTTATCCTAACGGTATCCATTAGAATGTATTACAATGTTTGCAAACCTGGAGCGTCTGCTAATACTAGCCGCTGGAACATTAAGATTTCCATTAGTAATCTCAGGGTTTGAAAATGCATTTACGAATAGCGAATTAGTTGATATGTTGATTTCGTTTTGCAAATGCAACCAAAATGGTACTGAAACTGCAAGTCTGTATCGGGAAACATATCCCAATCGGCAACAACCCACGCGATCGTACATTTACTAACTGGAGTTCAATTTATGCCAATACGGCTCCTTTCACAAATTAAAACGAGTCGTGACGAAACCGATAGTTGAAGACGAAGATAGTGTGATAGCCGTGCTGGCGCGAACATCGAATTTAATCCACATGCGTCCGTGAGAGATGTAGCTAGAGAGTGCGGGATCTCCAAATCATCTGTTTAACTCATTCTGAAAACGCAGAACTGTTATCCTTATCGGTTTTCATTCGGCAAACATTTCGGCCTGGGGCGAAGTCCGGAGAATTAACTGTTGCCGATATTTTTTACGGCGTATTCCGGAAAATGAAGATTTTGTGTTTCAAATTCTGTGGACAGACGAGGCAACATTCACAAACAATGGAATGTTCAATCGACATAATGAACATACATGGTACGCGTCTTAGGAGGAACACAAATAACCAGATACGATACAGCGTGAACGTTTGGTGCGGAATTGTTGATAAAAGGATTATCGGCGCACATTTTTTTAACGAAAAATTGAGCGGTCAAAAGTACCTGAAGTAAGTAAACCACCACCCCCCTCGTGGGGGGCACACGTCGGCGCGAGGACCGGCCCAGCGCCCACACCCGCCTCGCCGAGCCCGGGTCCCGTTCTCGGGTTCGCTCGGCGGCCTCCTTCTGCGAAATCACCTCTTCGCAGAAGGAGGCCACCGCCTTCCGCGACCCTAAGGACACGGCGCGGCTCTACCCAAGCTGGGCGCCAAAAGCGCCCTCCACTCCGCATACGTTTCCGTCCGGTCCTGGCGATTGTGGCCCTCGAGCTCCAACTCCTCCTCGAGGGTGAGAACCACCTCCGCCGCCACCACATGGAAGGGTGGAACCACGGAGAGGAGTCACGCCGCCTCGGTGGAGATGGTGCGGTACCCCCGTATGGCCTGCAGAGCCAGCCGGCGCCGCACTCTCTCCAAGAGTGCTTGGCTGCGCCAGCTGGCCCCGAGCGAGCGGTGCCATAGGTTGCCCCATACGGGGCAATTGACCGCACCACCTCCATATAGAGGCGCCGTACATTCAAATCCGGCCCCCCGACATTCGGCAGCAGCCGCGCCAAGGCGGCTGCCGTCTTCTCTAGTCGGGGGGCGAGGAGCCCGAATTGTCCTTCCCATCGCCAGCGGCCGTCGATGACCTGGCCCAGGTACCTCATCCTGGGCCCAATCTCGACGGAGGTTTCAGCGACGCGAAACCGCAGGTCCTGACCACGGGCTAGCCGCCACGACCGAGGCCCATGTAGCCATATAGCCTCGGTCTTTGTGGCAGCCACAGTCGGGCCCATTCGTCGGATTCGCCCGACACATCTGCAGAGCAGATGACACCGGTATCCGGGGGGAGGACAACCCGCAGCACCGCGTCATACGCCAAGTTCCACAGGAGCGGCTCGAGGACCGACCCCTGTGGAACGCCGCGGTGCGTCTCCCTCTGAAGCACGGTGTTATACCGGCCAGTGTACACCACTTTCCTGTCGCGAAGGTAGTCGCTGACCACCTCCCGGAGATAAGGGGGCACCTGGAAATGGTCCAGCGCCCCCCTTATCTGCGTCCAGGGCAGGGCGTTGAACGCATTGGATATGTCCAACGACGCGGCGATCAACACCCTGCCCCGAGCGACAGCCTGTTCTCGGAGAAGGCGCAGACGCTCGAGAGCGTCTATAGTAGAGCGCCCCCTCCGGAACCCAAACTGGCTGTCGCTCAGGTCGGGACCACCCCGCGACAGATGCTTGACGAGCAATGATTCTTTCGAATAGCTTGCCCGCCTCGTCGAGCAGACACATCGGCCGGTAGGCAGAGGGAGACTCTGCGGGTTTCCCCTCCTTGTGGAGGAGAACCAGGCACGAATTTTTCCACACCGTGGGGAAGACTCCCCGGCGCAGGCTCGCGTCCATGACGCTCCTGAACGCCGGGGCGAGAACCTCTAAGGCTAAGGCCATTATACCACCGGGAACCCCATCAGGGCCGAAGGCCTTCTTGCCCCCAGCTCGAAGTTCTCGGACGGCCCGGTCAAGCTCCCACTCGGTGACCCGGAACTCGTCCGACCATTCTATGGTCTGACCCGGGGCGCTTTCCCTCTCCCCCTCCTCCCCCTCACTCTGGGTGAAGAGGGTGTCAACGACGCGCCCCAGGAATTCCGGGTCTAACCTCTCTGTGACCAGGGACGCCCAGGAGAGGAGCTTCCCAAGCACCGCCTTATACGGGCGTCCCCACGGATCGTCACAGAGCGTGAGCAGGAGTTCATCCCAAGCCTTGGCCTTAGCAGCGGCAATTGACTCCGCGTCGCCGCCCAGAAAATGGCGGCGACGGGCGCGGGTGTACTGGCGGCGGGCTCGGCCGGCCGAACTGCAAAGTTCGACCAACTCCCCCGGCTACCAGTAAACTGACTTTCGCGGGGGTTGAGTTCGGACCCGGGGCATAGCCGCGTCGCAGATCATCTGCAACGTGTCCCGGATCCAAGCCGCCCCCTTATTTACCCCGCACTCCCTGGCCGAAGGCCAGGCGTTGCCGATAATCACAGCCCTCAGGAGGTCCCCGTCCAGTCGTTTCAGCGCCCATCTAGGCGCTGACGGGGTGCCACGTTGGAGGGTCGGGTCCAACGACGAGTCCGACACCACTGCCACGTCCATCAGGACGTAGCAGTGGTCCGACAAGGTCTCTCCATCCCAGACCCGCCAGTTGGACACACGGCGTGAGGCGGCGGCGGTCGCGAACGATAAGTCCACTATCGACCACCCGTTCCACCTGACGCACGTAGGCACGGAGCCCCGGTTTAACAACCGGAGCTCCATCGCCTCCGCCCAGTCTTCCAGGACTCCGCCTCGGGCGCTGGTCGCGGGGTTGCCCTACGTGGTGGACTTCGCGTTGAAGTCCCCCAGGACCAGAACCGGACCGGCTCTATATGGGGCTATCATGAGTCACAACTGGGTGAGTTGTAGCACTCCACGACCAGAAGTCTTCCCCACTTTACCATCACCATCCCCCTACTCCGTTCGACCACGGAGCAGGGGGGTACGGTCGCCGAATGGCGACGCCACCATATCGCCACGGAGCCGTCAACGTCACCGGACCAGTGTGGATGGTCCGGGACGATGTACTGCTCCGCGGCGACGGCCAGGCCAACCTCCCACTCCTCCAGGCACTGGACCATCGCCCGGTCCTGCGCCCGGCGGGAGTGGTTGAGGTTGGCCTGGAGTACAGGGAGGGAGGACCGGCGCGTGGTGTGGGCCATTATTGGGCCCCCGTGCTAGTCGGCACCGGGGACCTCAATGATGAGGCCCCAGTTACCGCTCGCTTCCCTCGGAGGGCCCCAATGCCAAGGGCATCTAAATCGATGCCCTTGCGGGCCCACCGAATGGCCTCCTCGTAGGAGGCCTAGCTCCCCTCCGGAATGGTCAGAGTGACCGCCGGAGAGCGGGGCGGGGCCTTCACTTTAGCCGCTGCTTTGCTGCCCTTGGAGGCGGGAGCAGCGGCCTTCTTCGCCTTCGCGGCGCTGACCGAGGCGGCTGCCGTTACCTGGGCTGCGGCTTTTGCCGCGGCCTTGCGGGTTGGAGGAGCTGGAGGGGCCACAGGGGCGTTACCCCCCGCGGTAACCGCAGCCTTCTTCTTCCCCTTCTTTTTCTTCTTCCCCCTCCCGGCCCCTTCCGCCGCCGGAGCGGTAGCCGGACTTGGGGTCGGGGCCGGGATTGGAGACGGCCTCGGCGGTCCCGGTGGCGTAGGCGGCACGGAAGGCGGCGGTCGGGGGCCCTTACGCGCACCCGCGGCGGGGGCATCTGTGCCATCACATCAGATGCGGGTGCGGGTCGCCCCGGCGATACCCCCAACACCGAGGGGCGACGATAGGGGAGCGTTGCGCCTCCGCTTGGTTGCCATCAACTCCCCTTTGATGGCATCGAGGGAGTCGCGGGTCTCCCGCAACTCCCTCTCAAGGGCCGCGCCACGCTCCCGCAGGTCGACCGTGGTGCCCGCGGGTGGGAGAGGGCCAGCGTCGACCGCAGGGTGTCCCCCTGGGAAGCCCCTGCGGTCTATTTCGTGGGCCACCTCCTCGACCAGGTCGGAGGTGTCCCGGAACCCCTTGAGGAAAGTCCCCTTGAGGTTCCGGCTCCTCTCCGCCATGTCGCGGTTCCCGCGGGCCAACTCCACGAGGAGAGCAGTTAGCTCCCCCGGGAGCAGGCTCTTTACCTCCGGTCGGGGGAGCTGGGGGTCCCCTCCAGCTTATCCCGCTTGCTGCAGGACGGGGTCGGCGCAGCTCTCCCCGACTCCAGCTGGCGCTTCGCACCCGCCCCGCTGGAGGCCAGGGGGGGGGGGGGGGGGTCTTGTTCGTTTTAATCAACATTCGGCCCCCCCCCCCCCGGCATCGGTCCTGCCGCGCTCCGGGGTTCCCCTCACGGGCCGCAGCTTAGGCCGGTCATCCACAACTGGGGCCGGAGGCCCCATAACCTGTGACGGCTCTAGTGCCGCCACAACTCCCTCCTCCACCACTTCCGGGCGTGGCGTCCCCTCCACAACCTCTTCAAAAATCGTTCGAGGCGCATCTGTAACGGAATCCATATTTATCATTAGCGGGTCTGGTTACTACGCCCCCATTTCTGGGGGCGCCTCACTCGATACCCTAAATGCAGTACGTGGAAGGGTTTGTCCACCGGGGCAGAGCCGCTTGCCCCGGTAAGCCTAAATACAACGGGAGGTCGGCAGGTATCCCGAGGTTGTACAACGCTCATGAGCGAGTGCATCCACCGCCCACCCCCGGCGCTTACTCCGGGAGTTTCCCATCGCCACGTTACGGTAGCTTGGGATAGAGACTTTTTTATAGAGGATTATCCTCCTCGCAGAGCCGGCCGATAAAGGCAAGCTCCCCCGCGCCGGTAAAACATGACCACCGGTTTACGGTATGGGGCCCTGCGGCGACCTCCCCGGTCGTTCGCAAGACACGCTAATGCCCCTCGCTCCGTTAGCAACACACAACTGTGTGTTCCCAGGGTCCACCACAAGGATGTGGAGCGAGAGGACTGTAGACCTGTGACATCCCTCAAATAGAGAGAACGGCTCGACAGTGGGACAACTGGTCTCCTCTATTCCCAACCGTTTAGGAGGTTTAACCTGTTCCATTTGCGTGGGACAACCTGTATAGCCTATAATTTGGAAAGTGGACTGTGATTACTGCAGACTTGAAGAAACAGCAACTCAAGAAGAGCCTAAGGAGGCTCCGGAAACTCGCCGTAAAGACTTTAAATGAACAAGATGTAGAAAAGCTTGGAAAAGTTCGAGCATATCCACATACCAAGATATATTAAATCGACTTCTCTTGACATCCAATCCGTATTGTATATCTAACATGGGAATGAAATATCTAAAAAGTTAAGAAATTAGATACAATTTTTCTATAACCTATCCATAGTCTGACGTTTCCACATTATCCATTTCAAGTTTCAATATGTTCGATAAAACCATTAGTAATTCTGTAACTATGACAGGGCAGCTTGTGTTATCCGCTTAAGATACATTGTATATATATTAAAGACGATGAACTGATCGACGGCGCCTGCGCGCTGGCTGCTACACCGCGCCCCGCCGACTCCGCGAGATCCTCGGGTGGATTGAACAGCTTAGGGCTCGCGGGGAACACGGGGACGGAGGAGCGGCGTGCGCATGGATCAGAATTCAATCGATCAGTTGGTAATTAACCGAAATTCGGAAAAGTGCTCCAGTTTTGATCCCCGTACGTTTCTTCGATCCTTCAACTCCGTTCTTTCTTCAAAAGACTGACGACAATCGAGTCATTGTCGCTTCGAACCTGAGAGTCTTTAAACACAACATCTATACAGGCCAAGTTCTTATAGGCCAACGGACCCTCAAATTTATCTTGAAGGTTGTCTCGGTCGTTCGTGAGCTAGCTAACGTGCGTTCGCACGGCAGCTAACGCCTTACAAAGCGTGGCGCCCGTAGGTCATGAACTCAGACGCCCTTCAGATCTTTCGATATGGAGGACCCTTGTCCATCATATCCAAGGAATCCCTCACAATCTGCACCAACTCGTGGGCCGCACACCTCTTAAGGTGGGTTTTCCTAGGTGCGTGTGGACACAGCATTTTGCGATCCTGAGGCCTTCTATACTCCATTCGCCAAACTTTGTCAGACGCGATTTCATGCGACTGCGTCTGCGACTAGGAGCGTGAATCGGAACTTGAATCAGCACGTCGTTGACTATCGAACGAAGAGTTTGTATCTAAAGGAAGTAAAATCAGTTCGAAGTGATAAAATGAATCGAAAATTACTTTTGTTACTACTTAAGGAAGAAGCAGAAGATGACGAAATTCTTCTAAGAATTTTGATGAAAAAATAAAGAACAAAAATAAAAAGTATATGTAACAAACGAAATGAGGAGGCTTATGGCAATATATTAATACAAAAGCATTTACTGAATGATGGAACAGCATTTAGAGAATTTTCTGGATTGAGTAAGGAACAAGTGGATTTTATTTTGTGCCATGTTGGCAATAAATTAAATAAACCAACTTGGCACAGGCCACAAATAGCTTCGGTAAGTGCGCGACCACCCCTGGACTCAGTGCATTTTGAGACCTCTTTCTTGGGGTTAGTTTCGGTTAATATATTTTACAACTTAATTAAAACCATACATAGTACAAAGGACATTGACTTTTCAAACCTACCGTTGAATAGCGGCCGATCGGTCGGTACAACTACCTGAATCGCCGGATGCCAAACAGTGGTGCCGGACGGCACATGATCAAGTTTATAAATTTTCGATTTTTATAAAAAAAATTATTTTTGTATTGCCTAATAGAGAGAAAAGAAATTTTTTTACGGAGATATTATTATACATAGCTTAAAATATTAACAGCCAAAAATAATTTTTCAATAAAATTGTTTAACATTAAGAAACATGGACTAATTGGAAATCTTTGTTTTTCGCTCATTTTTTGTGGGTCGCAAAACGCGTGCGTCTGCGTCTCGACTGCTTTGGAAGCAATGGACCCAAAACGTATGCGTCTGCGTATGGGGTACCATTCGGAGGTCTCGGAGAAAACGTGCGCGTCGAGCGTCTACAGTAAATCGACAGACACACGTTTTTGGGTTCGGACTATCCTGTTTCCTCTTCCTTCTCAAGCTACAAACAAGGAAAGACATACCAACCCGCATTGTACGAATAAAAACTTGTGCGTCCAGACGCGTAGCAGGGAGTTACGACGAATAGAGTTTGCATCGCAAAACGCTGCGTCCAGACGCATCTAGAAAACCCACCTTTACACTCCGTAGTGTGGTTCTCGACTGATGGCCCTTAGGATCATACCCAGCTCCACCTCACTCGCGGATCGCGATCGAAGCTGGTGCCCAAACCGTTTTTCCACGCGTCTCTCGGCCACTCTTAACGAAGAGATCGAGGAGATTTCCTAGTCCTCGTAAGGCATGGGGACGTAATCCAGACCCAACCCAGACCTAAATCATGCACCTACCCATACCTATTCCATGCATTTACAAGTACCGTTTTCTCAAATTCGAAGTATGTGAATAAAAGATACAGATAAAAGATGAAAAAATTATTCGAAGTTCGAATAAATCCTCTTTGAATAAAAAAATTATCTTCATTTATCGGATAAATTCTCGTCGAATAAAATTATTTATTTGATACTCGTCGAATAAAGATACTTTTTTTATTCGAACCTTCGAATAACGAATACAAATTTTTTTACCTTTTATTCGTTATTCGAAATTTTTATGAAGATAAATATTTTGACCAACTGCAGTTCCCTGTAAGTATCTCATAAACTGAAGCTGAGCGCCAAAAACTACAAAGGGAAATGTTGTTCAGTATGGTGACATTCACATTTTTCAAGGTCATTGAACTCGAATAGGAGGTATCACTTCGAAACATTTATCAAAAGTATTTCTCTGACATTTTTTGTTTATCTTCTCCCAAATCAGAAAAGTCCATTTTCTTAGATATTAATTTCGATCTTTCACGTATTTCCAATAACGTGGCAAAAATATTTCGAACAAAAATCAATCGATATTTAGTCATCTGTAAATCTTGAGGAGGTGTCTATGTCGGGAATGATGGACGGATACTAAAGTGTATACTGCAAGGGACAAGCTGGTGCCACGTCTCCACAATGTGTTTAGTTTTAAGGAAAAGTACGTTTGAACGAATGAATATCGGGTTGCGTGCTACGCGATAGCGTCGAGTGGATGTTTAGATGACTGGGTCGAGTGTCGCGTAGGGTGAGTGCGTTTAGTTTAGTTAAGAGTGAATGCAGATCGTGAGAATGAAGAAAGAGAGATTTTCGTGAGAATGCGAACGGTTAGTTTGTACGTCAGTCCTGTATCAGAATTCGTAGACAGCGGACACGCGGGCTACGCAGATTGTAATGTCCCTCTCAGAATAAACTCTAGTCTTACTACGATCAGTATACGTTCGAGTACCCGTCACCTTTCCCGACTTGTAGTCACTCTCCTCAAACGTAATAGAATATTAATAATAACATAGTGCGAAACATGAAAGACGATGTCTTCCTATGACAGCTATTATACTAAATATGTGATGTATGCGAATTTTCAAATCCAATCTTCTCGGAAATAATGCTTTCAAAGCGCAAAGGTAAAAAATATCTAATCCCAAACTTTTTTTCTTACAATATTTAAAAGAGTAAATTTGTTTACTAGCTTATTTGTGATTACTATATTAATTTAATTACTGTTTTAGTGGTCAGCCTATCCCTAGAGTGGAGTACACGAAAGAAGAAATTGAGACGTGGGGTGTAGTTTTTAGAAATCTGACAAAATTGTATCCAAAATATGCCTGCAAAGAGCACAACCACAATTTTCCTTTGCTTATCGAAAATTGTAATTACAGAGAAGACAATATTCCTCAGTTGCAAGATATATCAAACTTTCTTAAAGGTACTACATATTTTACGTCATTTATTAAAAAATTACAATGTTTAATATTCTTTGTCTACAGGATGTTCAGCGGCAAGTGGAAGAAAGTTTAACACAATGAATATTATGAATAGAAAATTGCAGTTTGTATATTTCTAAGTTATTTACGATTGAGATTTACAAATAGCATCGTGCAGCATTCCTCTATATTTACTTTATATTATCGTGAGAAATTACATATATGTTAAATTTTCTCCTATTTATGTTGCTATATTTGGTTGCTCTACAAATATTTAAATTCTTAATTATTAATTGACAGCGATAATCACAATTATTTCTATTATTTGACCAATTTTGAACGGATAGTCGTGCTATCTTAATTTAAGCTTGAAGCAATTCTAAATGAAATAGTTTTTCAAAGTTATTAGATATTATTAAATGGTAATTAATTATTGGATTTAAGTTTAATGTATTTTTTAAACACTTTACAGATTGTACTGGTTTTACTCTTCGCCCTGTAGCCGGTTTACTATCGTCCCGAGACTTTCTGAATGGTTTAGCTTTCAGAGTATTTCATTGTACACAATACATAAGACATAACAGTAAACCATTGTATACACCCGAACCCGACATATGTCATGAAGTATTGGGTCACGTACCACTATTCGCTGATCCTTCATTCGCCCAATTTTGTGAAGTTCTCGGTTTGGCATCTCTAGGAGTTCCTGACGAATACATTGAAAAACTTGCCACGGTAACACATATCTTTCAACACATAGTTTTTCAATTTTTATAAACAAAATAACAATCAATTGTGGATATATTAGTGTTTCTGGTTCACTGTGGAATACGGCCTCTGTCGACAAAATGGCGAATTGAAAGCGTATGGCGCCGGCTTGCTTTCTTCTTTTGGCGAGCTGAAGTATTGCTTGAGTGGTAAACCTGAACTGAGACCTTTTGACCCGGCGCAAACAGCATTGCAAAAGTATCCGATAACAGAATATCAACCTGTCTACTTCGTGGCCGAGGACTTCGAAGATGCAAAACACAAAATGATGTAATGTATCTGAAATGTATTTTTTATGCCAGACATTATGTACATTTTCAAGTTTTACGTATAAGGTAAAAACTGGTAATATGAAATTCTTGATTTGAAAAGTTTGCCAAAAGTAAAGGAATTTGCCTTCTTTTTAGTGAAACCTACGTAATGCAACATATCATTGTATTTGTAGAGTCAAATTAAAAAAAATTTTCTGTACAGGGTGAATCATTTACCGTTTGTACCTCGAATATGTTTGCTGTTTTTAAAGAAACGATACATCTTGCAGACAAAGTTGAATGTTTTAATGGGGCTCACACGGTCCTATAAAAATTATTGTTTTTATGCCATTTATTTTTTAGAGATACATATCAAGATCACCTTAATTTTTTTGTACGCCCATTATTATAATAAGTTTTTTGTACACCCACAATGATAGTTTCTTTCATTAGGAATTCAGTGACCATAATTACTCAAGGTCATTCAATGTTACAGACAATAAAAAATTTGTTTGCATGAACTTACTTTTTGACTGGCGAAAATTTGACAAGAATTTTAGAAATTTGTAATTACTACACTTTTCGTGATACTTTCGTTTTGAAACTCTACGCGTACTCCGAATTCGACCGCGACTGTACATCAGTGGTGGGCACAGTAGGGACCCTTGAGTTACCTGCGTCCCCCACCAACATCTCTTTCGTGCAGCGCGCATCTTCACTGCGCAGCGGTGCCTCGTGCCTTTGTCTCTCCTCTTGTATGTCCCTCCGTAGCCGACCATGTTCGCGGCTTATGCTGTCTATCCACATACATGAAGTGTCGTGTTATAATAGGCGTTCGAGCAAGTTTCGCAGAGAGCACGCGTGAGATAAGGCCGATCTATACTACCGTCACAGACACGTAACGTAACCGACCCAACAAATATTCTCGAAGACATTTAGATAGAAGTCTTTATACTAACCCGCATAGACACGTACCGATCCGACCGTCCAACATTGTCGCGAAGAAAACTGTCGGTGCCGTGCCTTGCCGAGTCCAGTACGTGTCGATGCGGATAGTATGCACGCGTTCCGGCACCGTACAGACACAGACACAATCGTGGCAGCGCGAAAGTTCTTTACCCGTATTTAACCATAAATGTATCGAGATTTTGTATATCTATTCATACCGGTAAAATGACCGGCTCTGAAATAAAAATTATTTTTTGTCAAACTTTATACATATAATAGTGAATTTAATATTATTAAAATCAAACAAACTATACAGACTTTATATTAATGTAATATATAAATATAAAATATAATTGATAAAATGATATATTTAATAATAACTATCATTAAATTCATAATTAACGCTTTTAAAAAAATGTTATAACTTTTATATATTTCGAATCAGGTCAATTCTGATTTATTAATTTGATTTCTGCACTTAAAAATCTATAAAATTACATGTTTGTACTAATTTTAACTCAAAAATTACTTCTAGAATAGTCGTCCGCGGTTTTCGCGTTTCAATCCATTGTGTGTCGGTGCCTCGATGGTAAATGTCAGTCGACTGTCAGTGCCTCGACGGATAGTATTTACACTACTATTTCGGATATTCTATTGTCCGGCATTCTTTATTCCGATATTCAGAACGGTGCCGTTACGGATACGTTACACGTCTGTAACGGTAGTATAAATCGGCCTTAAATTGTCCTTAATCCGGTAATGATAGAGAGACGGTAACTGTATTCTCCTCAATTTCCTCTGTCTGACTATACTGCATTCAGGTACAGAAGCTTCTCCATGAACGCCAGAAGTCTTCCCTACTATTTGTGCAGCATTCTTTCCCTTTCGGGGAGAAAAAACTATCAAATGTCGAAAATACAGCTTATTTTTTTCCATCTTTACTCTTGTATTCGGTAGCTGTGAAACTGATGACTTCAAAAATGACTTGCAGAGAGACGCGGTGAAACATACCCTTCCAAAACAGGCCTGAGCAACTTGCCGTTCGCAAGCCACAGAGGACTCCTTTCCCTACTCCTGGGTCCTCCTACCAAACTTCTGTAGAGTGGAGATGTACACGCATATATTCGCAGTCACGCGGTCACGTGTGACAGAACATGAAATAGTTGATAGTGGGGGAACCGATACACTGGTAATGGGAGTCGTGCAGCGACAGCGGAGAAGTTGCCCGGGCCTGTTCCAGAACATGTAAACAAGCCTTTGTTTTAGTCACATATAGAACGGACGCTAAAAAAATACGAATGGCAAACTGAAGGACTAATTCAATTTGGAAATGTATCTCTATGTCTATATACACGAACTGCTTCTCTAAAACATTGTTGGCTTTTACGGTAAATTAAAATCATATTAATTTTCTTTTGTACGTTATTTTACATAATTTTGCCATAATTTTGACGATTTCACTAATCTTTCACTAATCGTAAGAATGCTGATAACGGGAGACGAATTGTTATTCGAACTGATCATGTTCAGTCAATGCTACCAATACTTATTATATCTAGACCTAGAGTATACGTTTCAGGACGAATCAACGAAGCAATTACAGTTCAATAATATTAGGAGATATTGAAGCAAATCTCTCGAGATACAATGATCGTAACCGTATAATCATACAAAGTGTCGCAAACTTAAACGGCCAAACTGCGAGGGTACAATGTACACCTAAAAAGAAAAAATGTTAAAAAATGTTATACGTATATTTAATTAAAAGAAAAATTTGCATACTTAATGTGTACTAATTAGTTATTCTTTTTGCAATTGCAGTAAATTTGCTGATAGTATTCCGAGAAAATTTGGAGCCAGATACGATCCATACACTCAGAGTATCAATATAATCGACAGCAAGCATCAGATCGAAGAACTCATTTACAACGTAAATCACGAAGTACAATTTTTAATGGACGCTTTGAAGAAACTAAAACAATAAAACTATGTAATAACAATAACGTTAACAATAATAATAAAGCTGTATTAAATAATGTAAAGTTTCGAAAGACCTACTCGTAAGTGTAGTAGGTTCATTTCTTTTAATTTTTTATAATATTTTGATGATGCACATTTAAAAGGTGAGTTCTCCAAAATAAAGTTGGTAATATTAGTTTGACATTATATTTGATTCAATAAAAATTTCATACATTACAACTAATTATTTTTTAATACTATATTTAAGGCGTTATAATTTACAGTTGTGGCATCTTCACTCGATTCACTGATTGTGAGACATTATTTTTTCTCATTCTTGAATCATACTTAACCTGATAATTGGAAATGAAAATTATATTTATTATTCACTTGTATTTTTGTTGTTCTAGAACACACAAATATTCGGCACAACACACCGTAGTAACAGTTCAATGACCCTTAGCATTCTTCCGATTGCTCACACACGATCCTGACTAATGTTCCAAATATCGGTCAAATCGGATTGAGCTCAAACTTTTGGAAAAAGCATGTTTCCTAAAGGATTGTTGGCGACATAAAAAATTTTTTTATCATTTCATTGTTATTTTCTACCATACCCACATAACATTTTCTACCCTTACCGGCATTTCCGTATCAATTTCAATGTATTTTTTTATCAAACCAACCAATTTGTTCGCGTCTCCATTTTTGTCTGGACACATTTCCAAGCGATATTTACTGCCACGCATATGACATAATAATCATATCCAAATCTAACCCAGACCTGACCCCAACCCGTGAACAGCACAGCAATAACAAATTCAAAAACGGCACCTAGTCATCAATGAGATACTGTTAAAGATTTCCAGCCTTACGAGAGATTGTGTCACCAACGAGATATAGGAATAGACCTGTCAGCTTATGGCACTTGATGTCAATAGGAATTTGTAGTATCGTCACCTTAAAATGCCTGTAGGGTTGGGGCTAGTGTGCCCCCGGTTGTGGGGGGCGGAGGGTCGCCGGCGCGGGGTCTCCCCCCCCCCCCGCCCTAATGCGCCCCCACAATTGGGGCGGTGAACTTGGGGGCCCGGGGTGCGAGCTGACCCGGGCCCCCGGGGGGAGCATGGCTCCCCCCGTGATAGGCCGACACCCCCCGGGTTAGTTTCCCGATGTGGGGGGTGTCGGTCCCCCCCCCCCGGTGAGGGAGTCGAATCTGTGGGGGGTTTGGGGAAAGGAAGAGTCGGGGCGTGCTGGATCGCGCCTCCGACGACCCTTCCTTCCGGTGGCGGCGTCTTCTTGCCCTGACCGGAGCTGGTTCCTTCGGGACACCGGCTCCGAGTGGGGCACGAAGACTTCGGGAGCTGTGAGTGGACCGAGCTGGGGCTAGGGAAGCCCAAATTCAAAGGTTCCAGGGATGGGGACATTTTAACGTAGGCAGTGGGGGAGGCTAACACCCTCCCCCGGGGTATGATGATAGCTGGGAGGTGTCCTGTTGAGTACTCGCGTGATCCAGGCACCTCCCCTGTAGCTTAGGTGGGCGTGAGGTTTTAGTGGGTAGCCCGTCCCATAGGGAGCCGGGGTTAGCGAAAAGCATTTCCTCACGGAAAGAAAGGGTTGAGGCTAGTGAGAAACTAAGCTGCGGCCAACAACCGCCAGGAAACCAGAAACTTGGTGGAAAATGGTACAAAACTTTATTCACGCGTGTATCTATTACCAAGGCTTATACAGAAGTGGTAAAAAGCGGCAAATCCGCCGCGATTCGACCACGCAGAGTCTATACTCTGCACCACGAGAGAACCGTACCGCGTGAAAACCGATTTTCGTTCGTCGCATCTTCGCCCTGATTGGTGGTATTCCCACTCAGTACGCTAACTTCCCAATGCACAGCGCATGCGCGCAGAGACGCAGTAGCCATACAGGGTGTTTACATAGTATGTTCAGAGAGTAATGAGAGTGCTCACGCCCGGGGTTTCGGAGTTCCCACTTTCGTGACATCGCCGATATAGCACGGCACAGAACCGTGTTGTCTTTTCTGAAACATAACCAGGCCGTCTTTAAGCATAAAACCAAAAGCACATTATTTTTTTTAACCAGGATTAGAACGTACAGAAATATGTAACTAACATTTAAATTTTGTGTAAAAAATCTCTAATTAATATAAATTAAAAATAATATTAATTGTAATGATACATATTTTATTTTTTTTCCAATTTTGTAGTTGCAAACTCTAGTTGGAAAAAATGGAAAATCCCGAAAGATTCGAACAAATACAGATTAAGTACCAAAGTTTAAAAGCGACCAACCTGAATATTAATTTAATAATGAGCTATTGTCATCAACAATATCTTAAATTTTTTCATATATTAAGCTACTGTTATTATTAATTTAAAAAATTTATCTTTCATGAAAAATCATCATCATTCATTTTTCATTTTTTCCACCTCAGCACCATAAGATTTTTACTAGATGACTTTAAAAACATATTAGAACTATTTTTAAATAATTTTACTGGAAAACATTCTAGTTTACTCTTTATTTCACCGTTCTACTAATTTTTTATGGGCCGCATTGCAGCTCTGTTTACCACTCTTTTACAACTCAATACCATGGTACCATCCATATTCAAGGAAGAACAATTTTTTGCGACGATCATTCAAAAAACAAAAGTGTGTCCTTCATTGCAGTCCTTTAGTGCGTTGGTGACGTAGCGCCCAGCACAGCTACCTGTGTTCTGTGTCACATCTGGAGTTTTATGTTACGCTAACAATTGCTATTGAGTCGCAAGCCAGACCATACAAGCGAATACATCCACAACTTCCAGAGACCTGCCTCCAAAACTAATTAAAGGAAGTCTAAACATGCAGTGCTCACTACACTCAAAAGAAGCGGATTTCGGTCGCTCGCGTTATAAAACTCATTTGATACTTTATTGAAAGGGTGATCTTACTTGATTTTGTAACAGTTCCAAGTGCATACACATTGTTCATGATACACTCTTTGTAATAATTAAATTCAATTAAATATTAAGTAAATCTTTCACGCTGCTAACGGCCCTCGCAGAGTTGGATTAAAAATTATTTAAATAATAATTCGAATAAAAGATACTTTATCTATACTTGTTATTTGAAGGTTCGAATAAAAAAAAGCATCTTTATTGGACGAGTGTCGAATAAATAATTTTATTAGATGAGAATTTATTCGACGAATAAAAATACTTTTTTATATTCGAGCTTCAAATTAAATTTTCATTTTTTATCTGTACTGTTATTCGGAGGCTACGACTAATTCTTCCGAATTTCGAATAATTTTTGTCAGCTCGAATAAGCGCCTTCGAGCCCCGTCGGCCCAGGCCCACAAGCTCGTGCCACCTCGGTCGTCTAGCGGTGTAATAAGCGGCAGCCGCGCGATCCGAGACGAGAACAGGTATGTCGGTGTGAAACTACTACCAATCAAATTAAAAAACTTCTTTATTTTTTATTATTTCTTTATAGGATCTCTATCAACCTATTTGTGGAGTGTTTATGATTAAAATGACACTAAACACGATATAATTTGATCTGTATTCACTGGTTTTATCTGTATTCCTATTCAAACGCTTCGAATAATTTTTGCCAGCTGTAAGCTGTTGAAATTTTTGTACAATTTGATTATGTGGAGTTATACATGTAGACAAAAGTATTTACTTTGATTGTAACTTAACTTACTTTAAAAATTAACTTATCTTATTTAAATTGAAATGTACGGAACTTAATATTATATTTTTTTAGAAACGTCTAGACACCATGTCTGGATCTGTGTTACGATCGACCAAGAAGATTCCCGGCCCCGATGGGGTTCCCGGTGGTGTAATGGCCTTAGCCCTAAGGGATCTCGCCCCAGCGTTCAGGAGCGCCATGGACGCGAGCCTGCGCCGGGGAGTCTTCGTGCCTGGTTCTCCTAAAAAAGGAGGGGAAACCCGCAGAGTCTCCCTCTGCCTACCGGCTGATGTGTCTGCTCGATGAGGCGGGCAAGCTATTCGAGAGAATCATTGCTGCCCGCCTCGTTGAGCATCTGTCGCGGGGTGGTCCCGACCTGGCGAAGGCCAGTATGGATTCCGGAGGGGGCGCTCAAGTATTGGCGCCCTAGAGCGCTTGCGCCTCCTTTGGGAACAGGCTGTCGCTCGGGGCAGGGTTTTGATCGCCGTGTCGCGGGACATATGCAACGCGTTCAACGCCCTGCCCTGGACGGAGATAATGGGGGCGCTGGACCATTTCCAGGTGCCCCCTTATCTCCGCCAGGTAGTCGTCGACTACCTTCGCAGCAGAGAGGTTGTTTTTACCGGCCGTTATAACACCGTGCACACGAGGAAGACGCACCGCGGCGTTCCACAGGAGTCGGACCTCGGGCCGCTCCTGTGGAACTTGGCGTATGACGCGGTGCTGCGGGTTGTCCTCCCCCCGGATACGGGCGTCATCTGCTATGCGGATGACACCTTTTTTTATGCCGAGGGGGAAGACTGGAGGAGGACCAGGCACCTCGGAGAGGCCGCCCTGGGCTGCGTTGTTGGGCGAATCCGGAGGATGGGGCTGATCGTGGCCGCCACAAAGACCGAGGCGATCTGGATGTACGGCTGCTAGCGATTCGAAGGATATTTCGAACTCCTCGCCCCCCGACTAGAAAAGACGGCAGCCGCCCTGGCGCGACTGCTGCCGAATGTCGGGGGCCGAATTTGAAAGTACGCCGCCTCTATATGGAGATGGTGCGGTCGGTTGCCCTGTATGGGGCACCCGTATGGCACCGCTCGCTCGGGGCCAGCCGGAGCAGCCAAGCACTCTTGGAGAGAGTGCGGCGCCGACTGGCTCTGCGGGCCATGCGGGGTTACCGCACCATCTCCGCCGAGGCGGCGGGACTCCTCGCCGTGGTTCCGCCCTCCCATGTGGTGGTGGCGGAGCGGGCGAAGCTATATCACATCGCCCGCTCCTTCCGCCGCCCGCCCGGGGTGGATGTCACGCCCCAGGAGGAGGAGGAGCTCGAGATCCAGAATCGCCAGGCCAGGACTCGCCTGTTGGCGCCCTCCATACGTCCGATTGTCCGGGCACTCCTGCCCATATTTGATATATGGTGGGGGTTAGGTTGACCTTCCGCCTCACGCAGGTGCTCTAAGGCCATGGTTGTTTCGGAAAGTACCTGCAAAGAATGGAGCGGGAGCCGATGGCACAGTGCCACCACTGCGGCGAAGATGTGGACACGGCGCGGTACACTTTAGAGGAGTGCCCGGCCTGGGCCGTGCCGAGCCGCGCCGCGCCGCGTCCTTAGACTCGCAGTGGGCGGGAGGGACCTTTCGCTGCCGACCGTGGTCGACCACATGGTCGCCAGCGAGGGGTCGTGGATGGCGGGGCCTCCATCGTCGAGGACGTGATGTCCCAGAAGGAGGCCGCCGAGCGGGCCCGGGAGAGGGACCCCGGATCCGCGAGGATGATCTGGGCGCGGGGACGACCCCCGCACCAACGTGTGCCCCCCTCCAGGGGTGGGGGTGAGGGATGGGAGGGCGCAGGGCCCCCAGGACTGGGGTCGGCGCGGGAAAGCTCTCCGCGCCCTGATGTGCCCCCGGCAATGGGGCCGGTGGATTTGAGGGCCCGGGGTGTGAGCTGACCCGGCCCCCCGGGGGGAGCATGTCTCCCCCCGTGTAGGGACGGCACCCCCGGGGTAAATTTCCCGGTGGGGGGGGGGGGGGGGGGTGCCGGTCCGTCCCTCCCGAAGAGGGGAGGAGGATTCGGTGTACCTTCGGGACACCGGCACCGAGCGGGGCACGAAGACATCGGGAGCAGTGGGTGGACGGAGCCGGGGCTCGAGAAGCCCAGTCCGAAGGCACCAGGGCTCCGGGTCCCTCCGCCTGGGATCTTTTAGAGTAGGCAGTGGGGGAGGCTAACACCCTCCCCCGGGGCATGATGATAGCTGGGAGGTGTCCTGTTGAGTACTCGCGTGATCCAGGCACCTCCCCTTTAGCTTATGTGGGCGTGAGGTTTTAGTGGGTGGCACTGAGGGGTAGCCCCACATAACCCCGGCTTCCCCCAGAGAGCCGGGGTATGCGAAAAGCATTTCCTCAAGAAAAAAAGGGGGTTAAAGTGGGTTAACCAAGAAAGGTTAATGTAATCCATTTTAACTGTATGGGAACGATTCTTAAATTCGAAGAAAAGAAACCTTGATAACAATCCTTTTTTACTGTCATTCGAACAACAAAATAATAAGTATTATCTACTTATTTAAATAAACTAATAAACATAATACAGATAATAAACAATAAAATGAATATAATAAAAGAAGAAACGTTATCTAATTTAGGGAGAAAATAAATATAATACAAAAGGTGAATGTAGATATAGAGAAATTAGTATAGAGCAGATTATAGAATATAAATATGGAACCTTTTACATGTATAAAACAACAGAGCAAGTGAATATTTTAATTACTTGGATATGTAACTGAGGAAGTATCTTCCCTCAATTATCGAACACGATTAACTCTCTGTTCTTAAATTAAAACAAACTAAATTATTTTACAGCCACTAAAATAACTGGTCACGACCATGTATTGTGGTTCGGGTCAACCTTCCCGCCCGTCTTCGGCAGTGCGTACACGCCCGGAGAAAACCCGGAAAATTTTGCCGTCTCAGCAAGCTACTCTATGTACAAACCTGGATCGCTGAATTTAGTGTTAATTTTAAAAATAGTAATTTTTTACTATACAACAATAAATATTTTTTGAATTTGTAAACAATAATTTTTAATTAATTCTCATTGATCTTTTTTATTAAAACATAATTGTTTAAATATACACTTCCGAACTATTTTTTACTTTCTAAATATGTATTTTATATGTATTTTATAATTATTTTTTTTGTTTCACACATGTAATGTTTTATGGAATATGTAACATACAAATTCGAGAAGACTTTTTGTAATGAACGCATACAAAAATTACCGAGAAGGTATGATGTTTTGAAATCTGGTGTTATGTCCATTTCCTTTGCAACTTTATTTGCTGCGATCATAGCTTTGCTAAATCCTTCATTTCTGTATTCCACAAAGAATACGTTAAGACCTTTCAGATGCTTCGTGGACAAATCGATGTGCATCTTTTGATTGGGCAATACTTTGTTGATGTTGTTAATTTTTGATAATATTTCGTACCAAATGATAAGAATGGTAATAAATTCAAATTCATTTATCTTGCGTACTATAAACAAAATCTCAATTTTCAATTTATTGTCAGATGCGTTGTTGCCAATTTTGATCAAGGCGTTTCGAAATTAGCGAATTTGAAATCGAATAGCTTTTATACTATCAAAACGGCATTCCCATTCCCATTTTCTGATAATGGTTTAGGTGTAATGTTTTCAACGTATTTTTTTAGAACATCCCAACGCGATGTCGATGCTGCAAATATCGTGTAAATTTTTTGTATAACACCAAAAAAAATGTAGTGCTTGGGTTGATAATTTTGCTGTGTCTCCCAATAACAAATTCAAGTTGTGACTACCGCATGGTAAGCGACGAATATTCGCAGAATGTTGATTTTTACATACTCACCAAGTTTCATCTCGATCGGCCAACAGTGCCTTTTGAAAGTACAGACTACCTGTTATCTAAATATTCTTTTAAAGTCCTTTTTTTCAATCCTTCAAGATAAACGAAACGCTCTGTATTTTGGATTTTAACCAGTTAGCTGTTGCAACCTCTTTGAAAAATGTGTTCCTAAGTTGCGTCGCAAAAACTAACCGCTGTTTGAATTATAGCTGTTTCGACGAGTATACTCGTCATGACACAAAACATTGCCATGTCTTCATGACGAGTATACTCGTCAAACACAGTTAACTGGTTAAGTAATTGTAGACACTTGTATGATTCTGTTATACTTTGACAAAATTAGAAAATAAAAATTATGTGGCGTATGTAATGCCGCACAAAGCAGTTTCAGATGAATGATAATGTGTTCAGGAACTGTTACAAAAATATGTAAGATCACCCTTTCGATGAAATATCGAATGAGGTTTATAACACGAGCGACTGGAATCCGCCTCTTTTGAGGAGTTTAGTACACACTTCATGTCTAGCCTTCCTTTAATTAGTTTTAGAGGCAGGCCTCTGGAAGTTGTGGATGCATTCCCTTGTATAGTCTGGCTTGCGACTCAATAGCAATTGTTAGCGTACCATAAAACTCCAGATGGGACACAGAACACAGGTAGCTGTGCTGGGCTCTACGTCACCAACGCACTAAAGGACTGAAATGAAGGAAACACTTTTGTTTTTTCAATGATCGTCGCAAAAAATTGTTCGTCCTTAAATATGAATGGTACTATGGTATTGAGTTGTAAAAGAGTGTTAAACAGAGCTGCGATGTAGCCCATCAAAAATTAGTAGAACAGTGTAATAAAGAGTAAACTAGAATGTTTTCGAGTAAAATTATTTAGAAATAGTTCCAATGTGTTTTTAAAGTCATCTAGTAAAAATCTTATGGTGCTGAGGCGGAAAAAATATTTATTCATGGACGAAAATTTTTTTGAATTAATAATAACAGTAGCTAAATATATGAAAAAATTTAAGATAGTGTTGATGACAATAGCTCATTATTAAATTAATATTCAGGTTGGTCGCTTTTAAACTTCGGTACTTAAACTCAGATCTGTATTTGCTTGAATTTTTCCGGATTTTCAATTTTTTCCAACTAGAGTTTGCAACTACAAAATTGGAAAAAAAAATAAAATACGTATCATTACAATTAATATTATTCTTAATTTATATTAATGAGAGATTTTTTACACAAAATTTAAATGTTAGTTACATATTTCATATAAAACAATTAAGCTGTACGTTCTAATCCTGGTTAAAAAAAAATAATGTGCGTTCTGTGTTATGCTAAAAGACGGCCCGGTTCTGTTCCAGGAAAAACGGACCGGTTCTGTGTCATGCTAAAAACGGCGATGTCACGAAAGTGGGAACACCGAAACCCTGGGCGTGAGCACTCTCCTATCCTCTCTGGTATAGGAGCAGACCAATCACCCAATGTATTTTTCTGTCTCACGCTCAGGGGGCTCTAGAGCCCCCTTACCATTCCGTGTCGCAGCCTACCGTATCAGCCAGAACTTGTATTGTGGAACCAATATTCTACAACGGCGCTGTTGCTAGTAGTATTTTAAATCTCATGGCGGAGATTCTATCGCCTGTTACGCGAGTGCATCGAAAGAGACGTTTCTACGTGGGAAGCTTATATTCAGGTAAATCATATACATACCTATGTATTATTTTATATTGCATGCGCTTAGTAAATATCACATTTACTATTATAGAAAGCTAGTGGTCCGTAATCTGCTTATTTTTTTGTTAATCACTTTGCTATCCTATTTCTCGCATATAATGAAGTGGAATGAACGGAAAACTCACTATAAAAAGTGGTTTAACAAACCGTACTACAACGAACAATATTTCTTTTCATTCATTTTCAACGAGAGATAGTGATAGGTGCATAACGTGGCTGATTAACTGTGGTTTAGATGATTGGGTGGAAATGTCTGATAAAAAATTACAAAATCAATATGTGTGCAGTCAACATTTTTCTAATCATTCTTTTTACCCGTTGGGTAGACTGCGCAAAGATGCCGTACCGGAAATTTTTCATTCGTCCGATATGAATAATAATAGTTTTAGCACTGAGTCATGCACCATGTCTATACAGGATGACATGTCATCAATACAAAGTTGTAATGGCTTGGAACAGCAGCTAATGGAAACCCAGGTGCAATTAGAGCAAGAGAAGAAAAAATATAAGACTCATCGCTTGCAATTGCGGGCAAAGTGTAAGGCAATAAATCAGTTGCAAGATAAGCTTTCTTCAGGCAATATCGATGATAAATGTTTGAAGGAAGCAATTTCTAAAAGAATTTCCGGGTACTTATAGACATTTGTTATCCTCATATTGTTTAAACCCAAATCGTGGCGAATTTTTTTGAAAAAGGAGCAACAATTATGCATGACAATGCAGTACACTTCTCCCGTTTTGTACCATCAAATGCGTGACATTTTCGATTTTCATTTGCCAAGTCCATCCACAATTAGTCGATGGTTCGGAAAAATCGACATTTGGCCAGGAATTAGTCCAAATTTATTTAATGCGATAAAATTAAAATCTTCTTACACGGAAATTGCAGGTCGTAATTGCACCCTTGTGTCCAAACTGGTTTAATGAAGACGAATGCGCTGATTCATAAGGATACAATGTGGCTCCGCAAGAAATTTAGATGTATACAAAATTCCGCGAAAACATTTTCCAAATTATCGCATTTCAGACATGTTTAAATTTTTTCATTTTTATCGTTAATCCTGTTGGTATTTCAATATACTTTTTAAGTGTGTCTATAATCAATTCATTAAAATCAGTTATTAATCATATTTTCAGAATTTCACGCATAGAGATTTGCGTATATGTCATGTATATGAAATTCTGAAAACTAGGTTAATAAACATTTTGTAAATGATTTTTTTATAGAAGCAATTAAGAAATATAGACAATTGCATTGTAATATTTGGAATACATTTGTACTTGCTTTGGCTCAAGGAATATGGTGATTGTAGCAGTTTTGTTTTGTATGTTTTATTATCATGCAATGACTTTGTATTATATTGTTAAAGATTTTTTGCTTGATTTATTCTTTTTTTCACGATTCGGAGTACACTCAATGTTCTCTCAGTTAATAAAATGTGTAATTATATAACTTCGTATATTTTATTGTGGTATATACGTTTGTATACATATGCTGAAGTTGGTAAACATTTAATGTACTCTAGGATGGATAAGACATTCTTTCACGCCTTCACGTGGCCCATCCTGTTAATTTTATTACTTTGACCACTGCATGTACTACATCATTGGGAAGTAATAGAAGAACTAAGATGAAAGATTGGCATGGTACTACAATTGCATTATACGTATAATGGTATATCTGGTTTTAATAGTAACATGGCTTGATTTTTAAAGCCCAATAACTAGTAGAATTTATTACACATGTAAAAGTATGTTTTCATGTCTGGTTGTAATGTATTCTTTCTAGGAGATCGTCTGCTCTTATACAACTATAATGTACATGTATGTATATGTAGGGAGCATCAAGAAGTACAAATTTACACACAATCGGAGGAATTCGTATGACAAACATGTATTTTTGCTAGTATTTAAATATATCTTTATTAATGTTACTTTTTTGGTAAATATTTCGCGTAATTATTTATATTTATTTACACTTTATTCCTACACACTTCCTTAACTTCCTTTTCATTCTATTTATGGCATGTTTGGACTCATTTTTAACAGAAAAATATTTACAATTTATTGTTCATATTTTCGTACCATGACAATAAATTATTACAAAAATTAGATTTTTATTAGTAAGCAATGCTTAGGAGCTTATATTGTTGTGTCCGGCAACTGCTTGACTGACTGACAATGAGCCAATGGAATTCTCAAGACCACGATCGCAAGAGAGTACGAAATGCAACATTGTAACGCACTGCCTATTAATAATGAACAACCAGAACTCAACTGTCTTATTATTAAAAATATGGTAATGAAAATATTATGAGCCGGTTGGAGATGTTTTTCTGATAAAAACGAATCGAAATTCGCTATAAATTGAAGAATAACGAAGACTAAATTAATATTGAAAACTCTTATGGAAAATGGTTTCGGTAACGAATCTTGTCTACTCTGGGACTGGACCAGTGATGCCAGAATCGTGTGACGTCGTCCCGCGGCGGGGGGGGGGGGGATATGCCCTCCGCCGACTCAGCCCCCACTCTGACGTAACGTCGTCTAAGCTGCCTGCTCGACTATTCGACGCGTTCCACCGATTAGCGCAATCGATTCCCGGTTCGGCGATGCGCACATTTTGATACAACTTTTAAACTAAAAAAGGTACCAATGCGAATTTAGGACTAGAAATTCTTTTTAAAAATCGGATTTAATGTTGTATACAGAAATAAGTTCTATATTTTTTAAGTAATTTTTTTTGTCAATTTTTAAGATATAGCAGGATAAGATGATAAAAAGTGCCCCCAAACTAAATTAATTTTTAGTCGCACCATGCTCAACAGAAAATTACGAAAAAATTCATCAATATTCTACCTAATATCATACACGACTGAGATTCTTTTCATAATTTTTGGTTGCAAAATCGATTTTTAAACAAATCCGAAAGCATAAAATTGCGGATTTTATATCGATGTTTTCAGTTGACCATGTTATTATGTCACTTGTGTCTCATCGTGATTATTAATGTGAATTATTTTGAAAAATAATTAATTTTAAATAATTATTTTTATTTTTTTTTAATTTTAATAATTTTGTTGAGCATGGTGCGACTAATAATTCATTTGGTTTGGAGGCACTTTTGACCATTTTATTCAGATTTATCTTCAATTCAACAAAAAAAAATTATTTCAAAAATATGGAAAATATTTCAGTATACGACATCAAACCCGATTTAAAAAAAATTTCTAATCCAAATTTCGCATTGATATTTTTTTAGTTTAAAAGTTGTACCAAAATGTGCATCTCGCCGAACCGGGAATCGATTGCGGTTCAGGCGCTCGAAATTTTGGTAATGTGTCGACGGTACATCTGAGCGGGGCTAAGCCGGTGGAGGGGTTTGCCCTCACCCCCGCCACGTGGGATGGCGCGGCGTCCCATGATTCTGGCATCACGACTGGACGAGTCTGATCGAGCCCAATGAATGCAGTTGTGTTCGTATGTGTCGTACTATTGCGTTCATCGTTTATTTTCTCACTACAAACGCAAAAGAAAATAATACAACTACATTCTGAGTCACATTTCACAATTAATATTTATGGATATTTTGCAAGATTCTGTAAGGCCAAAATTTATGTTGTTTAAAGGAAATATAAATGAAAATATATAGTAAATTTCAATTTAATTTCTTTTTTACATTCAGTTACAATATGTATTCAAGATGGATGCGTATTAATAGTGTTAAAACATTATAAAAATGCGAATAATAATTATACGCATGGAGAAATGTGTAAATAAAATGTATAAAATAAATGTATGAAAATTGTATTTCTATAATTTGAAAACGTGATATCTATAATTATTGAATATTGTAATTATTATTAATATTGTATTTGTAATAATTGATATTATATTTTTTATGACATATAAAAAAAATATAATTTGAACATATAGAAATAACATCACATACGTAACTCGTCAATCATTTGTATTTGACCAGATTTGATCATTCTTGTGGATCTAGTTCCAGCATTTATCGTTCATCAGAGTAGAGGGCGTAAGAAAACCAGTTGTTTACATGTGAGACACGAAGCCCCATATGGTGATTGGTCTACTCCTATACCTCGTCTGTGCTCTCATTTCTCTCTGGTATGGTCACGATTTCCTATACCTTATATTTCCATGTTAATCCATTTAATTACGGTATGCCGCGTATATGAAGTGGGAGTTGTGAGGTTCACAGCGCCTTCAGCGACGAGTGAAGCTGCGTGAAACGGTACGGTTCTCTCGTGGTGCAGAGTATAGAGAGCCGGCAACGCTAGCGCCATTGCAAAGTGCGGAAACGCATGTAGCCCCTACTTGTTACATTTCTACAGCGTTGTCAAGTCTAAAGTACGCAACGTTGTCAAATTATGAGTTTTCAATACAACCCAAAATTATCGAACAGCGCGATCGCGAAGAAGCTCTCTTCTTCTCGTTCATAGTAAAACGAGCGTATTAGAAATAACTTTTCTCACGTTAACAACTTCATGCTAGCTTATATGATATTGAACTTAATTTTTTTTCATTTAACATTGTAAAATATTTGTAATGTTTCTATTTCTGTCTATTGTACATTTTTTATTGCATTATTTAAAATTTTATGCTTAACTTCACCTTAACAAATTCGTCCCCGGCCCTATTTTAATCTAATTTGAACCATTCGATAACTTACCAAAAAAGAGACCTTTCAGCTAAGTTTCAGTCCAATACCTCACCTGTAAGGGTAGTTATAGAGGAAAATCGAAAATCCAGTTTTTGGCCCATTTTCCCCATTTAATGACAATTTAAAATTCTGAAAAAATCTAACACATTTCGGATACCAAGTAAATAAAAAAATAATAATAAATATACCAAGTAAATAAAAAATAATAAAGTTATAATTATCGTAAAAATATATTTTTAATCAAACATCGTCCAGGCTTTAAAGATTGAGTAGTACAAAAAACAAAAATTATACTATGCAAGGGTATATTCGAATATTTCGAAGGTACTTTCAACGGCGCCGGTTGGTGCAATGGCTATGGTCTCCGACTGACATTGAGTCGCGTCTCAGCGTCCGCCGAGTACCGTCGACCCTCTTGTGCGTCACTGCAATTCTGCGAATATAGTCTTCTTACTCCGTTATTAGTGTATCAAAACTGTGACAGTAACACGCGTGGTGCCACTCCAAGGACTCTACTCAGGGAGTACAGATCAACGAAATAGCTCAATCTACAACCACCACAAAATAATACCCGACTGCTTATTTGGATTCAAATACCACCATTTCACCACACATGCTATCCACAAATTCCTCTCCGACATCAATTAAAATGTCAACAGCGGCCAGCTAGTTGGAGCAGCTCTATTTTACATAGAAAAAGCTCAAAGGTCTCAAACAGGTCAGTATGGCTCAAAGGTCTATTATTTAAACTCCATAAAAAGAAATTTCCCAAATGGCTTCTGTTCTCAATCTGGGACATGATCACAAATAAAACATTCCTCCCTAGAATTCCAAATTAAAGAAGGTCTACAGCAAGGTATGGTCAACTCCGTCGTCTTCTGCAATATATATACAAGTAACCTTCTCATTTGAATTTAACAAACCGGGTAAGGTAGCTGTTTTGGCTTTTGCTGACGATCTAGTAGTATACGTTTCTAACAACCGCGTACCAAAAGTGCAATTGGATCTAGAATGATAAGATTAACAAATATTCGTCTTGTGTGGGACGACCTTTATCTATTGAGCAAATTGTGGAGCTTGTAGTGATGGATGTGACTTCTCCCTTAATTGCGAGGTTAGTCACACCATCAATTTATTTCCTATTATTGATATCAATTATCAACTTATATTTGTTTAGGAAATCTGCTCCTATTATACCCTTTGTTGTTCCACCTATTATAAATGGCCATTCCATCGGTCTACGGAGTCCCATGTCCACCGTCAACATCTTAATCTCATCAAAATCGCCTTTCACTCTGTCATTTTTCGTAGCTGGAATCAAACTAACATTTATACTACTGTCAATTAAAAATCGCAAACCTGTTTTTCTGTCTTTTACAAATAGACGGAATCTGCGACAATCTTGAATATTATTTGCAGTAAAATATGTCGCTACTTCTACTGCTGATTCGCTTTTCCCTGGTTGTTTTGAACCCACGCGCAAAGAGGTGTGCATTTTTCCGGCATACATTTATCCCCAAAATTAAAGTGGTAGTAACAATACTTCCCGTTTGGATTGAAATTCTTCCGACTCCTACTTCTGCTTCGGTCCTCATACCTGCTTCTGCTGCTATCTCTATTCCTACCAAAGGTACGGCTTGGGGAACGTGACTGCCGGTCTATGCTCAACTTGGCTATTTGCTGTTCCATCGCCTAAATTCGTTGTAGAACTTCCCTCGCGGACCCGCGTTGATCATGTGACACGCCACCGGACGCCCATAAATTAGACCGCATAGAGTCTTGAAACGCGTCAGCGACAGAGTTATCGAAATCGCAAATACGCGAACAAAAAGCATGACACATTCGCTGCCGACAGCGAGTCAAACAGAAAATTTGTAAGCACGTGCAACCATGTTTACATAGTTGGTAAGTACGTACCGTAGTATGTAATACTTTTGTATCCTTGCGAACACAGCGTATACCCTCGATGGGTAGTGTGTAGGGGTATTGGCGCTGCCGTACTATTCCCCTAGGCGTGCGCCTAGAGAATATGTTCCGACGACGTTCGAAGTGCCATCCTCGAGCAATGCCAGCGAGAGAGCTCTCTCGGTGCTTGATCCTCGATCGAGACATAATAAAGTTGTTGCCTTTTATATACATACGTGATCAGAAATTACACTGTCCAACACCAAAATCGTTTTGCAATACCTGTTGGGTGATTCTTATACACTTTGTCATCCTAAAACCAAATATGAAAGCACTACTACAATGAAATGTGATTGTAACTCGTATTTTTATAATTTTGTGTAATGATTGGTACCCAAAAAGACAAAAAAAATGTATGTAATTAAGCATAGTAAACAAAGACATACTTGAGTGGTACCAACGTCGACTACGCATAGCGACGGCCCTGGCGAGTCGAGAAAAGGCTGCAATGGCCGTCTGGCGCGAACGCGTCGCGTACACGCTGTCAATGACTATTTTCTTAATCTTTTCGTATACTAAGGGAACCAAATACTTTTCGTGAATGGTTTCTTTACCAGAAATGTCTGTAGAATGCATTCCTGTATAGTAAATTCCTGCTGGATAAAGCATTTTTCACATAAATACAAAAATAGAGCGTACAAAGTACCCGCGTCGGCACATTTTCAAACTTTAACAACCATTTCCAACTATTAGGAAGTACATAAAAATATAATTGACTATATGAATATGTAGAGGAGAGTTCCCTCTATCTCCTGACTCAAATTTGAACATCCTCGCGTGTTTAGTTTTTGCGTAACACGTCATTTTGTATCGAAATCCGGTATTTTTACAAAAACCAAAATTTTTCGAAAACGTTGCGTGATGGAGCAATTCTGCTTTCAGATTTGGTTTTAGGATGACAAAGTGTATAAGAATCACCCAACAGGTATTGCAAAACTCGAAAAAGTTTGATTTTGTTGGACAGTATTATTAGTACGTCTCCTAGTGGTTAACTGCAGAGTAGGTTGCATCGTAATTCCGTATTTATCCGCGGGGCTCTTAAACTTACAGAAGACTCGAAATAAGCTTCTACAACTATTAAGGGGGCCGGCAGGCATTTGACCTTGACTGTCACGCCCATTCTCGAACGGTCCTCGAACGGTCAGTGGGGAAAACTAATTGTGGAATGATTAAAATTTTT